>JAKTXG010000085.1:0-56607 GCA_030561385.1 Suhomyces bribrorum | reverse complement strand
CAGCTCATGAATTAGGTAGATCCATAATCAATAAACGAAGTACAAGAACCCGGAAGGTTTGCAAAACCTTTGAATTGTGAAAACTAGAGCCGACTAACTCGAAAATTGAAGCCCACCCAACTAGACACGTTTGTGTCCCGGCTCAGTGGAAACTCCGACTTCCGAACAGCCCACTCGGTGCTATCGGAGCTCCTCGACATGATCGAGACCTTCAATGGCGCCGCCGAGTACGAATACTTTCTCAAGAACTTGGTACCCATTTTCATCAAGAACTTGGAGGACGTGCCCATCTCGTTTTCCAGCCAGTCTTGGGAACATAAGCTCAGAAACCTGATATTGGAGATTATTCACCGGTCGATCATGAACGAGACGTTCCAGCCGTTTTCTGAGGAGATTCTCGATGCTTTGACGGGGATTTTGGTGGATGAAAACGAAGATAACGGGGTATTATGTATGAAAATCATCACCAGCTTGCACAAGGCGTACAAGGCCAAGTTGGGCGAGAAAGTCAAGCCGTTTGTGGAGATTATTAGCCAGATTTATGATAATATGCCCAAAACTATACAAGATACATTCAATTCCAATCCAGGAAGCCCTCAAGAAGATGACCAAGAAATGTCGCCTCCTCCCAACCTGTTTGAGGACGGGTCGTCCAAGCCGTTGAACAAAGCCATGTACTCGTTCAAAACGCTTGCCGAATGCCCCATCACCATGGTCTCATTATATTCTTCCTACAAGACGCTTGTGGCGTCGTCTCTCCCGGTATTTCTTCCTAAAATCATCAATTTGTTGACTCTCGAGGTCGACGACCAAAAACTGTACCGGGCAGAAGTCTCAAAAGATAATAAAGCAACCACCTCCATTTCTCCCAAGATTAAAAACCGTCAAGCTTATAGTGATTTCATTCTTGGCCAAGTTAAAGCTGCCTCCTTTTTAGCCTACGTCTTTATTCGTGGCTATGCAAACCAGCACCTTGATCTGGAACAATCCAAAGCCGTTCCTGATGTAATATTACGTTTATTGGAGGATTGTCCGGCAGAATTGTCGGTAGCAAGAAAGGAATTGCTTCATGCAACAAGACATATCTTATCCACTCCTTTCCGAACCCAATTTATCCCTAAAATCGAATTGTTGTTCGATGAGAAGATCTTGATTGGTGATGGGCTAACTTCCTTCGAAACCCTTCGACCTTTGGCTTACTCTACAGTTGCAGACTTCATTCATAATGTGCGGAACGAATTGACCCCGAAGCAGATTTGGTCCACCGTCAACATTTATTGTGATTTACTCAAAGATGACTCCTTGGCCTTGACGGTCCAGATCATGAGTGCCAAGTTATTGCTTAACTTGGTGGAAAGAATCATGAAATTACCTAACAAGCTTGAAGGTAGACAATTGTTTATGATCATTATCGATTCCTACTCAAAAAGATTCGCTAGCTTGAATCGTAAATACGACTATATTATTAGCAAGCATGAGGAATTCGAAAAAAATAGAGCCGTCAAGGAAATTGACTCCAAAAAAGCTATACAGAGATACTCATCTAAAAAAGTCGATGTTGATTCGGGAGAAAAGCTTGAAAATAACGACATTAACGGTGAATCCAACGGTGAAATCCCCGAGTCTGAACCAGAGAAATCGGAAGAACAAAAGTATATCGATCTCTTTAGTATCGATTCGTTTTCCCCTATCTCGTCATCTCCAAACACCAACAGTTCCGACCTTTTGAAGGACGCAAGATACCTTTTCCGAACTCTCATGACATTTTTGAAATCGGTGATTTTCGGTTTGAAAAACTGCAATCCACCCGTGCCCCCACAACCTACTCAATCGGACCCCAAGAACCCAGGACAGGTCATTAATTACGATAAATGGAACGATTCGGCCAAGATCCGCTCGTTCGAAGAAGTCAATATCCTTCGAGGATTGTTCCGAGGAGGAATCTGCTGTTTGAGATTTTTTTCAGTATCCAAACCGAAACCTACAATATCTCCCAAGGCATTTGATTTTTCCACTGGAGGCCCCAATTTGCCCATAACATCATCCAAAGAAGAGAAGGATTTGATGGAAATCTTTGCTACTATCTTCATCCACATTGATCCTGCTTCATTCAACGAAATTGTCAATGCTGAGCTTCCATTGATGTTTGAATCGATGTTGGATAATGCTGCCCTTCTTCACTTGCCACAATTCTTTTTGGCCAGCGAGGTGACGTCTGCCAATTTTTCCAGCATTCTTATTTCATTCTTGAAATCAAATTTGGACCAATTGGGCAAGGTGGAATTAGTCAAATCGAATATCCTTATCCGGTTATTCAAGTTATGCTTTATGTCCGTCAATCTTTTCCCCACCGCCAACGAAAGTGTGATTCTTCCACATTTGAACTACTTGATCTTAGAGTCTCTCAAACTAGCTACCAAGGCTGAAGAACCTATTGTATACTCTTATTTGGTGAGAATTCTTTTCCGGAGTATATCTGGAGGAAGATTCGAGAATTTGTACAAGGAAATCATGCCTATCTTGCCAGTATTATTGGAGAATTTAAACAAGATGATTGCCAATGCCACGCGGACATACGAACGTGACATTTATGTGGAATTGTGCTTGACAGTACCAGTGAGATTATCAGTTTTAGTACCGCATTTAAACTATCTTACACGGCCATTGGTGTATGCTCTCAATGGGTCGCAAGAATTAGTAAGTCAAGGTTTGAGAACTTTTGAGTTATGTGTGGATAACCTTACGGCCGAATACTTTGACCCCATGATTGAACCTGTGATTGACGAAATTATGGCTGCTTTATGGAAACACTTAGAGCCTGTGCCCTACCACCATCAACACTCGCATACTGCCATTCGGATTTTGGGTAAATTGGGAGGCAGAAACCACAAGAATTTCAAGCCCTGTACCCAGTTAGTGTCCCAGCTGGAATTGGACCAAGAAATCAATGCCTTGTTCCACATTCATGGATTGAATGGCAAGGTTCCTATGTCCATTACCCCGGGAGTACAATCAGCAATGAAATTGTTGCACGATCCTCGTCTTAAGGTTCATTATCGTATCAGTGCCTTCAAGTACTTGTCCAGCATCTTCAAATTGTTTATCGATACTACACCAGTACCTGAAAATGCTGTTGAACTTATCAGAAACGGAGTGGAATTTCTCAAACTGGAAAAGACGATCGAGGGCATCAAGATTTCCGAGTCACAGATTGGTGATGTCGATAAATTGGACCGCCAGCAGAAGCTTTTTACCAAGCTTTTGGAGATGTTATTCTTTTCGATCTCAATTCCCGAAATCAAGGAGGAAGCCTCCACTCTTATCGATGGTATCACAACTCATTTCACCTTGATATACCTTGGAACATCGATTGTCGAAAAAATCAAGAAGGAAAGACCATTTTCCGTGGCTGATAACGAGGGTAAAGCGTACATTAGTGAGACCTCGTTCCTTAATGCCTTGAATTATGCCTTGAGTTTTTGGGATAAGGACGTAAGAAACAAGGGAATTCAGGTAATTAAAAACATTCATAGCACCACGTCGGTGATTTTTGGATCATCCGAAAATGCTCTTTACTCTCCAGTTTTCCGGTCGATGTTCTATAAACTTACTCACAGTTGCTACAACGAATATTATCATACCAAATTGGGAGGTATTTTGGGGTTGCGTACCATGTTTGAAGACATAAACATTCCAGCCAAATGGTTTTTCAAAAGACAATTTGAGTTGGTGAGGTCTATTTTCTTCATTCTTCGGGACACTCCAGAAACTGCTCCATTTGAAATCAGAGAACTCGCCAAAAACTTGGTGTTGAAATTGTTGCATGACTGTAACGTTGATGTTACTAAAGAAGTGATTCTTGAAAAGCCATTCCAGACACTTGTAGGTGCTTTGGTTTACGACTTGGCCAGTGCAAATCCCCACGTTCGTGAAGTCTCAAAAGCTGCTCTCAAGGTTTTATCCGAAACCACCTCTGTTCCTATTGCTTCGATCATGGGTCCCTCCAAACACCTTCTTCTTACCCCGATATTCGGCAAGCCATTGAGGGCATTGCCTTTTCCCATGCAAATTGGAAACATCGATGCCATCACATTTTGCTTGGACTTACCTGATACTTTTTTGACATTCAATGAAGAGTTGAATCGGTTGCTTTTAGAGGCATTGGCACTTGTCGATGCCGAAGATGAGTCACTAGCCAACGTTCATCGGTTGTATGAACATCGTACTGCCAAACAATTGATCGAATTGAGAGTGGTCTGCATCAAGCTTCTTTCATTGGCATTGAGCAAGCCCGATTTCTCGCTTGGATCGTTAGCTGAGGCCAGAATTCGGATCTTGGGAGTGTTTTTCAAGGCATTGTGTAACAAATCCACCGAAATCATCAATGCTGCCCATTTAGGATTGAAATCTAGCTTGCAAGAAAATGCCAAGTTGCCCAAAGAATTACTCCAGAATGGGTTAAGGCCCATGTTGATGAACTTGTCGGACCATAAGAAATTGACAGTTTCAGGGCTCGAAGCCTTGGCCCGGTTGCTTGAGTTATTGATTTCTTATTTCAGAGTTGAGATCGGAAGAAAGCTTCTTGACCATTTAATGGCTTGGGCCCAAATTAATACCTTGAGACAGATTGCTGGCCAAGACTTGGATAACAATCACACCGTCCAAATCGTTATGGCAATTTTAAATATTTTCCATTTGTTGCCTCCCAAAGCATACACTTTTATGGAAGAAATCATAAGCACATTGCAGTATTTGGAAGGCCATTTGGACCGCCATCAAAACTCGCCATTCCGGTTACCAGTATCCAAATTTTTGAATCGGTTCGCAGAGAACTGTCTTGAATATTTCATGACTAACTTCAAAAACAGAAAGCTTGGAAACATGCTTTCTTCGATTGCTGGTATGGAGGGATCCGACAAAATTAGACAGGTTGCTAAGGAAAAAATCGGCGCAATTATCTCTGATATAAAGAAAGAAGAGAACGACGAGGATAAGGTGGTGAAATTTGCCAACGCCATCGATTTATTGGCTTCGATTTCCAAGTATGATTTGGAATGGTTTGACCAGCAAAAGGATTTATTTTTGGAAATTTCCGAATTGGTGGACCTGGTGGTCAATATTGATAAACAGGCATCATTGGTTTCATCAATTCATTTCCAAGCCGACCAGTCAATCGATAAATTGCAGTCGATTCTTGTAAAATACATGGCCAGAAATCCTAAACAGGTTGATCTTCTCTTCACGTTGATCGATAGATATATTCAATTGAAGCCCAAGGTGGCCAACCAGTTGGAAGATTACATTTTCAACACCGTTGTCAAGTCAGATGATATCGAGTTCCGTGAATTGCATTTGGTCAAATGTGTTGACTTTATCAGCAACAGCGAATCCAATTTGAAGTCGAAAATATATTTCTTAAAGAAGTTTTTTAAACCAATCATCATATATGAAGCTGAAACCAAGGGTAATGTTGATGCCTTTTTCAAGGGAGACAAACTTCCAGGGTGGTTGAATTCTATTTCTGATAATGTCTGGAAATCCACCAATGATATCATCACCGACCACTCTTCAGGAATCTTTGATAATTACCGGTACCAGCTATTGGAAATGACCACAATCTTGTTGAAATGGGCCTCGGGGTTCATCGGCAGTTTGCGTAAACAAATTATCAAGTTCAGCTGGAACTATATCAAGTTGGAAGACAATATCACCAAGCAAGTGGCATACGTTACAACCTCGTACTTTATTTCTGCGTTTGAAACCCCATCGAAATTGGCTACCCAGGTCTTTGTGGCGTTGTTGAGAACCCACCAAACAGACTCCCGTCATTTGGCACGCCAGGCCTTGGATATTTTGGCCCCTGTGATGTCTGAACGTATGATTGATGCCGAATCCTCACCCGATACTTGGTTGAAATGGCCTCGGAGAGTGATTTCTGAGGATGGCTTCAATGTAACCCAAGTTCTTAACGTCTACCAATTCATTGTGCAACACCCTGATCTTTTCTTCACGGCAAGAGAACATTTTATATCCAATATCATCACTGCGATGGGTAAATTGACGATTTTGGCCAACCCAGCGCTCGAAAACCAAGTTTTAGCAATTGAATTGGCTGAACTTATTCTCAAATGGGAAACGAGAGCCAAACAAGAGGCACAAGACACTACCAAGGAAGATGCCATGGACGAGGATAAGGTGGAGGGAGATTTCACAACTTCCCCCAACTACAGTATTCCATTCGGCCAAAGAGAAGCGTGTGTGACATTTTTGATTCGGTACGTTTGTATCAGTCCGCAAAGGGCTTCAGAAAGCGAGCTCGGTCAAAAAGCATTGGGAATTCTCTATGATTTGTTGAGTCCTGAGCATTGGTCGGAAGTTTCGGTGAAGTTGAGCTTCTTCGAGAAGTTTTTGCTTTCAAACGACTTAAACTCATCCAATTTGCTCGGCTATTGCTTGAACGCATTGGAAGTATTGGGAGTAGTGTTGGAATGGAAACCATCGGAATGGGTGGTGTCAAACTTAGCTTATATCCACAAATTATTGGAGAAAACCATCAAGAGTGACAACCATGATATCCAGGAAGTGTTACAAAGAGTATTGAAAATCGTCTTACAGGCTATTGATGACCAAAAGGATGGAGATGAAGATGTTGAGGAAGATGAAAACGTCAAAGAGTTCATTTCTCTCTTGTCCTCCACAGTAGCTGAAGATTTGGGCGATATGCCATCGGTTGCGGCCGGGGTAACCTTGTCATGGACGTTGGCCAACCACAGACCAGCTATCTTGGATTCGTTATTACCTTCGATCATGAGAACCTTCAGTAAATTGTGTAAGGACCATATCACCATCACACACCAAGGTTCGCAAGGATCATCTAAGGAAGCTTCCAATGCTGAATATGAGGCAAAGATGACCACAAGACTCTTGGAAAAGATCCTTAATTTATCATCTATGAGAATATCCAATCTTGGGGATCAAAGAAGGGTGTTTTTGTCATTATTGGCTCAGTTGATCGAAAGATCTCTCGATAAAGAAACACTTGAAAAGATTATCAAGATCGTCAAGAGTTGGGTATTTTCCCGGACCGACTTGTTCCCTACTACCAAGGAAAAAGCAGCAATTTTGAGTAAAATGATGGTGTTTGAAATCAGAGGTGAGCCCACGTTGTCCAAGGAATTTTACCAAATCATTGTGGACATTTTCGAGGACGATACATTCAGCTGCACCGAATTAACCGTGAGAATGGAACAACCATTTTTGGTAGGTACCCGTTCGGCGGACGTATCGATTAGAAGGAAGTTGATGTCAATTTTGAACAACAGTCTCGAAAAGGATATTAGTAAGAGATTGTACTACGTAATTCGAGAACAAAACTGGGAATATTTGGCTGATTATCCGTGGTTGAACCAGGCATTGCAATTATTGTACGGTTCGTTCAATTTCGACCGGAAATTGGAGTTGGTGGAACAAGAGAATAAATTGGCTCCGTTAACCACGATGAACATCGGACTTGAAGCAGCTAAGGCAATGAAAAACGAATCTGGTGATGCTAGTGAAGAATCCAAGGATAAAACAGAGGATAAAACAGACGAAAAAACAGAGGAATCTGCAGAAGAATCCAAAATCAACGACGGAGATGCTATGGATGTGGATGGCCAAGAAGAAACAGAACTTAGCCGTCTTCTCAAGAACCATGACAAATTCTTGATCTCCCTCAAGGATATCACTGCTGGGGACGTTCTTGAGCCATTGATCGATATGTTCTACCAATCAAGTGATACCATCTACAAGGCATGGTCCAACGTGTTTCCCACGGCATTCTCCTCTATCCCAAGATCAGAGCATCTTGATTTCACCCGTTTCTTGGTGATTCTCTTGTCCAAAGACTACCATACTCGTCAAATCGATAGTAGACCTAATGTGGTCCAGTCGTTGTTAGAAGGAATTGCCCGATGTGATGAACTCCAGTTACCTCCATTTGCTGTGGAATGTCTTGGGGCCAATTACAACGCTTGGTCACAAGGTATCCATATTTTAGAGAATATTGAAGAGCAATCCATCAAGAATAATTCTGATTTCCGAGAAGTCACTCAGGATGCGTTGGCCAAACTCTATGCCACGTTGAAAGAAGACGATATGTTTTATGGTTTATGGAGAAGAAGAGCAAAGTATTCTGAAACTATCAGTGCTTTATCATACGAACAGATAGGTATTTGGGACAAGTCCCAACAGCTCTATGAAACGGCCCAAATCAAGGCTCGTAGTGGGGCACTTCCTTATGGAGAATCAGAGTATGCGTTATGGGAAGACCATTGGATCTTATGTGCTGAAAAATTACAACAATGGGATATTTTGACCGATCTTGCTAGACATGAAGGGTTTTCTGATTTACTTTTGGAATGTGGCTGGAGAGTAGCCGATTGGTATAATGATCGTGAAACTCTCGACCAAACAGTCAAGAACGTCATGGATGTACCAACTCCAAGACGTCAAGTATTCGAAACTTTCCTTTGCTTACAAGGATACGGACAAGAAAAGGAATCGCTTCAAGATCTTTCGAGACTCTGTGACGAAGGTATCCAACTAGCATTGAGAAAATGGCATGGATTACCCACCAGGTTCAACAATGCCCATATTCCTTTGCTCCATACGTTCCAACAATACGTCGAGTTCATGGAAGCCAGTCAGGTCTACGCCAGTTTGGTGAGCACCAATGCCCAGAACTTGGATTTGAAATCCCAGGAATTGAAACGGGTGCTTCAGGTTTGGAGAGAAAGATTACCCAACACTTGGGACGATATCAATATTTGGAACGATTTGGTCACCTGGAGACAACACGCTTTCCAAGTCATCAACAAGGTGTACATGCCGTTTATTCCAATTCTCCAGCAATCGAATACTGGGGGTAACGCAAACTCGTACGCCTACCGTGGATTCCATGAAATCGCCTGGGTGATCAATAGGTTTGCCCACGTTGCCAGAAAACATAACATGTCGGACGTGTGTATCAAGGAACTCACTAGAATCTACCAATTGCCCAATATTGAGATCCAAGAGGCGTTCTTGAAATTAAAGGAACAGGTCAAGTGCCATTACCAGAACCCCAACGAATTGAATACCGGTTTGGATGTGATTAGCAACACCAACTTGGTCTATTTTGCTACCCAACAAAAAGCTGAATTCTTCACCTTGAAGGGGATGTTTTTGAATAAACTTAACCAGATGGATGAAGCCAATAAGGCATTTGCTACTTCTGTCCAGATAGACCTCAATCTTCCTAAAGCATGGGCTGAATGGGGTATGTTTAATGATCGTAGGTTCAAGGAAAATCCCAATGATATGGTTTATGCCAATAATGCCATCAGTTGTTATCTTCAAGCAGCTGGTCTTTATAAAAATGGTAAGACCAGAAAGTTGTTGGCTCGGATCCTCTGGTTGATTAGCTTGGACGACGCCTCTGGAACTTTGGCCCAAGCTTTTGAAAACTTTAGAGGTGAAGTTCCTGTATGGTACTGGATCACATTTATTCCCCAATTATTGACTTCTTTGTCTCATAAGGAAGCCAGGTTGGCAAGACAAGTGCTTGTTAGAATCGCCAAGAGCTATCCACAGGCATTGCACTTCCAGCTTCGGACTACTAAAGAAGATTTTGCTGCTCAACAGAGACAAGCATCCGATGCTTCTCGCCAACAGGGCAACAAAAAGGAAGAGAATAACGATCCAAAGCCTGACGATAAGGACAAGGAAGAAGACCCCATCAGCAAGCCCTCAAACATTCAACAATCTTTGGAACACGTAGAGGAAATCATGGGTATTTTGAAGACAGCTTATCCCTTGCTTGCGCTTTCATTAGAATCCTTGGTGGACCAAATCAACCAACGGTTCAAATGTACAGCCGATGAAGATGCCTATAGACTTGGTGTGGCCTTGCTCAATGACGGTGTTCAATACTTAAACCGTCTTGGTAATCCACGGGACGATGCTAAGCTTCCTCCTATAACCGAGGCCAATATCACTCGGTTTGCTGAGACAGTTTTGCCTAAGCAAATCCGGGCTGAGTTCGAAAAGGACTTGGTTATTGGCAAGCCCAAGCTCGAGACTTATATCACCAAATTGAGAAGATGGAGAGACCGTTTGGAAGATAAATTGGACAGACGGTTCTCCGAAGTCAACCTTGAGAATTTGTGTCCACATCTCAGTGAGTTCCACCACCAGAAGTTCGAAGATATTGAAGTTCCTGGTCAGTACTTGTTGAATAAGGATAACAATAACCACTTTGTCAAGATTGAGAGGTTCTTGTCTACGATCGATTTGGCTCGTGGAACAAATGCTTGTTACAAGAGATTGAGAATCAGAGGCCATGACGGCAGCTTGTACACATTTGCAGTGCAATTCCCAGCTGCACGTCATTGTCGTCGTGAAGAATGCATTTTCCAATTGTTCCGGATCTTCAATGATACCATCTCGAAAAAGGTGGAGACTAGACGTCGGAACATTCAGTTCACCTTGCCTACTGCGGTGCCATTATCTCCTCATATCCGGATCATCAATGACGATACTCGAGATATCACCATGCAAAGGATTTATGAGGACTATTGTCGCCGTGCTGGCAAGTCTCGGGACGAGCCGTTTATCTACACCATCGAGAAGTTGAGGGCCGCTTATGATCAAAGATTGCCAAAGCCAGATATCATGAGTATTCGGGTAGAGATTTTGAGTGCAATTCAATCATTGTTGGTGCCTTCAACGGTGATGAAAAACTACTTTATCGAGTTGTATCCTCAGTTTGAAGACTTTTGGCTCTTCCGGAAGCAATTCAGCTCCCAATATGCTTCGTTTATCTTCACCACCTATATGATGTGCGTGAACACCAGACAGCCCCAAAAGATCCATGTCAACAAGGGATCTGGTAACGTTTGGACCTCCGACATGTTGCCTTGCAAGATTGCTAGCAAGAGTGCATTGGTGGACAATCCACAGGGCCGTCCTACCCCATTATTCTATAATGCGGAGATGGTTCCGTTCAGATTGACACCAAATATTCAAAAGCTCATTGGCGAAACCAGTTTGGAAGGTGTTTTGTCGGTGTATATCTTGTGTATTGCCCGAGCCTTGACCGAGCCTGAATCTGATTTGGAGCAGTACTTGACATTGTTTGTGCGAGATGAAGTGATTTCTTGGTGCTCTCAGCAAGATCCTCCAAGAGTGATTCCTCAAGACAAGCAATTGAGAGATATTGTCAAGATGAATGTGGATTTGATCATCAAAAGAGTGTTATCGATGGCCCATATCAGCTCTGGTCCAGGGGTGGCTACCCAAAATGTTTTGGAGTTGATTTCTCAAGCTGTGAATCCTAGAAATTTAGCTGCTGCCGACACCTTGTGGATGGCTTACTTCTAAGCTTAAAAAATGCTTAAAAACCTAGAGTTTTCTAGATTATGTATACTTATTGTATTATAAAATTGTTTTGTTAGATTATCATAATGGATAATGACTTTACCAAGTGTAGTGATCTTGATTGTGTACTTTGAACCTTGCAGCCACTGTAATTTTAGCGGACCAATAAATACTTCTAGATTTAATAGTTTGCTTCGAAGCGAATGTCAATAAAATTTATAATCTGTATTTGCTTCTCTATCTGCTTAGCTACCGAGTCTGTTATTCGTCTATTCAATCAATGGTGACATACTGTTTTAAAACAAGACCTTCATGACTTATAACAACATAGCAAATATGATCAGGCAATATAACGACCCACATGAATAATTATTGGGCTGAAGTCACCTTATTCTTTTAAGCATATCATTTTATATACTTAATAGTAATAATTAATCAGGATGTTGATATATCTGAAATTGGACGAAGGTAGCTTTGAGTTGAATATTAATTATTCTTGTATATTTATCTTCAGTTTAATAATCTTTTAAATCATCATTGTAATTGAATAATATAAAATGGATTGAACCATACCTCAAGCGTCAGACTCTTGTCAAGGGGTGTCTCTGATTGGTTTATAGAAAAGCCAATCGAGAATTTTTGCTTTACTCCCCCAATCAGATTTGTTTGACAGGTTTTTGTTAACATATAATACAATCAATACAATCAATGTAATTACCTGGAGTGTCAAATTGTATAACTAAATCGGTAACAACTATTGATCTTTCAATCTATCCAGAATTTTTGATTTTGAACAACGATTTCAATGCCAGAATAAGCAAAGTTTTTGATATATATAGGATTTTGTTTCCCCAATATGTACACTTCAAAGTTGATAAAACCAAGATCCAAATATTAATCTAATTATATGAGCTGCCTGGCATAAAAGGCAAGTAAATATGAGATTCTAATCTCGGAATCTGTTCATTTGATCATCATTAGTTTGAATAAATTTCCTAAACCAACAACCCATGAGTAAATCCAGTCAAACAAAATGGAAAATGACCAATTCCTAATGTAATTATGCTTGGAATCGTAGAGTTGGGTGGTTTTATTGGGTGGCTGGAGCTGGAGGTTCATACTTTCTGTCCAACAACTGCTTGTACAACGACCGTTCCATCTTAGGAAACACCTTTTGCGACAACTCAACGCCCTCGCTGAGCCACAACCCCCATGACCCCATCATGTTGGCCATCAACACGTCGGTGAAGAGTCTGTCGCCTACAATGAGGATTTCATGGGGTTGGATTCCCAACTTGGCAAAGTACTGCTGGATTTCACCGTAGCATCCAGGTTTCTTGGTAGGATGCCGAAGCACGGTGACCCCTGTGGCCGTTTCCAACGTTTGGGCTTGCTTGAACTCTTTGTCGTCGTTGGTCCCAGCTGAATTGCTTACAATCAAGAGATGCTCCTTAGGATAGGTGCTCTGGAGCTTTTGCCATGTAGACTATTGTTAGTAGGATAACGATTGTAGATTTCCAATATTACTTACTTCATAGGCGGGCCACACCTTGTCGTCATGGTCCTTGGCGAAGCAATTGTCCTTGTCTAGCACCACACCCTTGATGGTGGCCTGGGGACACTGAGGGATGCGAAATGGTAACGAGATCTGGTCGAAAGACTTGGCAGTGATGTGGGGAAGACATAGCGCCGGGTTGTAGAGGAGTTTCGACACGTTGAGTGTGGCACTGATGTTGAACATGGCTGCTTTACTGTTGATCTAGTGGTGGGTCAAAAGTTGGGCCAGCGAGCGTAGAACCACCATCACCACACTGGCACTAGCAGACTGGTTGTAGAAGTCAGGGCTTCTGAGGAAGAAATCATGGTGCCAGTTGTAGCCGTAGTACCACTAGTTGTCGCCAAAACACTGTCGTTTCTGGAACAGTGGCAGAACCTGGATTGGATCAATGGTACTGGATCACTAACCGCGATGACTTGAGCTTAGCCAACCGCCATTCGCCATTTAAACCAGATCAGCGGTGTGATAATCTTGAGCTACAGAACGTAGGGGATTGCTGCCTTTTATATACCTCTACATTTCATTAGACGCCTTGGGGTTGGAAACTATATAAACGCAGCATCCCCCGTTTTATTTGCAGCACTTTACTGCTTCACAATTAACGAACCTGGCGGCTCCCAAATGCCACGAAAATTGGCAGGCTCTAAGGCAGCCACTGACTCGTCTCGCTACACCCTTTAAGTCTTTCATTATGTCAGTCTTTCGTTCTTTTGTCTGCTCTCTTTACTCTCTTAGTCTTCTATGGAAATCTACAGTGGTGCTAAACTGGTCAGAACTTCGGCTCCGCCCAGATCCTGTGTCTGAACAATTGGATCATTGAAGTCAGCGCCTCGTCAGATCATACACCAGAACTCCTTGGGCCCGATCCCCGTGGTGCTTTGGTTATCGTATCTTGACGTGGTTGGCGTCGTACGGGTCTGCACGTGACACGAATTTTTTATCACCATCGGCTTCATGAACATTACTAGTTCCACAACTGCCATACCATGTCACAGCCGGACGAACCAGTTGCAAGAGTTGATACTCCCACCAATGGTAAAGAAAATTCTGGTCCTGCGTCCAAAAAGCAGCGCCAAAGAGGTCGGGCTCCTCGTCCAAAACCAAAAAAAGTGGACTCACCAGTTTCCGATGATGATGATGACTCAGAACACTGTATAATTTGTGCAAATAGGATCCAGTACGCTGCCCTCACCCCTTGCAACCACACTACTTGCCACAAGTGCACATTCCGTCAAAGAGCTCTCTATGAAAAGAACCAATGTCTTATTTGTCGTAGTCAAAATGATAAGGTGATCTTCACAGAACAAATTGACAAAGGCTATGATGATTTTAGTTCCAAGGATATTGTCACCTTTGATCCTAAACACGCAGTGGAATTTACTCAGGAGTATGTCTATAATGACACTATGGATCTTCTTTCTTACAAATGTACCACCTGCCACCAGCAAAATGATAATTTCAAGGCACTTGCTGATCATGCCAAAAATTCCCATGGCAAACTATACTGTTTGATTTGTTCCAAATTTAAGAAGGCATTTGTGAGCGAACTTGATTTATATACCCATAAGGGACTTCAAAAGCATCAGATAGAAGGTGATGGTGACGACAGTGGATTCACGGGCCATCCTGAATGTAAGCATTGTCATGGGAAGAGATTCTATTCTGTGGATGAGTTGAATATTCATATCAGGGACAAACATGAAAGATGCTTTATTTGTGATCAGTACTCTCCAAAAACTGCCGATTACTACAAGAATTATGATACTTTATACAATCATTTCAAACGGGACCATTACGTTTGTTCAATGGCCGTTTGCGTCGAGAAACGGTTTGTGGTCTTTAGAGAAGATTTGGATCTCACTGCACACATGTTGAAAGAACACGGAGGATTGGGAACATCGGCACAAAATAGAATAGTCATCGGGTCCAATTCAAGACATTTCCAATCCCAATTATCCACTTTTCAATCCAATTCCCGAAGATATCTCGAAAGAAACGATGAAGAAGAAGACCATAATTCTTTGGAGACCAAGAAGAGACGGTTTGAAGAAAGAGCCAAGCATTACTTGAACTATGATAATTCTAAATTTCAAGAGTTCACCAGTCTTAACAGTGGATATAAATCCAAAAAAATCTCTGCCAAATCATTGTACGAATTATATGAGCAATTGTTTGTTGGACAAACCAGTAAAGAGTTGAGGCTATTGTTGACAGAGTTTGTGGAGTTCTTCCCTGCTCTGTCAGACTTGTACAAAGAATTGATGCCTGTTGTTAAGGAATTGAATTATCAAGAGGACGAACTGTTCCCAGTTCTCGGTGGTGGGTCTGGATCCAAGACTACAAGCACCTGGGTCAAAAATGGGGGAAGCTCCAAATCCAATGCAAACAAGTTCCCTGCTTTAAGTAAACCAAAGAAAAGTACTCCTGCTTTGAATCCCCAACCAATCAGATACACTACTGTTCTCAAAAAGGCACCAGCTAAAAGAGTGGTGGTGAATACTTCGAGTGCAACTTCCAACTATGTTCCCAATTATTTAAATAACATGACTCAATCAGCACCTCCCAATTTGCCAGTGCTTGGATCTAGATCCGCTAGTCCTGAAGTCGGGGGAACCAATGGTAGAAATTGGTCCAGGACGGGAGCAGGAAATGGGACACTTTCGCGTAGCACCAACAATTCAAGCGCATCATTAGATTCCAAATTCCCAGCATTAGAAAAGAAAAGCACCAAGAAAGTGATACCTCGAGTCAATCCTATAGATGTTGCAGATCCAAGTCTGTGGGGCAGAACCCCAGCACCTCAATCAGAACCAGAAGACATGGGAATCCCCATCACCGATAAGAGACAGAGAAAACTCAAGAAAAAACAGGATAGAGTTCTCTTTTCCAGTTAACCTCAAGCCGAGGACCAGAAATCATTGAAAGGTCGAAAAATAGGTGGCACGATTAACGATTTTATAATTTGTTAAGAAGTCTACTAAAGCAGGTTGGGCCTAACGGTCTAGGCTGTATATCATTATTACATAGTAGCAGGAAAGAGCACCCAAACAGGAAATGGAATAACACATTTAGGATTGCGGTGGATGACAATCAGCTGACTTGACCAGTTAGAGTTGCCCGGTTTAGCGGATGTACATACAAACCAATTGTTTGAATTTTTTTTTTTTCCTGGGCTAGCAAGGCTTATTCAGCAACTTATTATTAGTAAGGTTAGTAAGGTGGAGATATGTGGAGTCATGAAGTAGAGGAATATTTTTAGCCGGACCCCAATTTTTATCCCCAAGCCATAGATGATAGAATATACACCAAGTGCAACTCCATCCAGTGTAGGTAGAAAAGAGAGCTAGGGAATACGTGGCACCCTGAAGCTTGCAAATGGGCCCAGTGGAGATTGTTTTAGGAATTGAAAAGAGTTAGTTTAGGAGCCAGGCAGGATGTCTCGGAAAAAAGATACGAGGTTAAGCCAGGGGGCATACCGAGGGTGGAGAGGACCCCGGAAATGACCAGAAAAATGATATTGGTAGAAACCTGGATCCATCACACCGGTGGTTTTTGCATCCATGGAGGAGAAGAATAGGGGTACCAACGAGCTAAAACATAGCGCCCACCGGATTCACGTGCCCCACATCTCCTTAGAGAAGTTGATAGGGGGTCGACCGGAACTTCAAAGACTCAGCAAGCGAAGAAAGAACGTGGCTGGTCAGTACCATTACCAGTTTGACTTTAGCAAGTCCAGCAACCAGTATGAAGTTAACGAGGCGATTGTGGAGGAATACTTTGGTGTCCAGGGGTATAGTCTAAGTAGGACCAATTTGTGCCCCACTGTAACCAGTAGACTTGAATATTTACGAATAGTGGAAGAGAAATTGATGGAGGGGATGGAGATCTATGACCAGGTAATGGGGCAGGTGAAAAATCAGAGGTGGATAATAGATATAGGCACCGGGTCGTCGGTGATTTACCCCATAATTGGCCGGACAATGAATGGTCGAAATAGGTATATTGCAACCGAAGCTAATAAAGCATCAATTGAATATGCCACGGAGTTGGTGGAAAAACACCACTTGGAAACAGAAATCAAGTTGGTACCAGTGGATCCGGAACATCCATTGATTCCCACGGAAACTGTGGAACATCTTGCAGGAGAAGTGCCGGTAGTATATACGGTATGCAACCCACCCTTTTACAATGGGTCCAGTGATCTCCGGGCCAGAGAAGCCGTCAAGTCATTACTAAAACCCAATGAGTTAATTGCTACTGAAAACGAGCTTTACGTAATGGGCGGAGAGTTGCAATTTATTAAACGGTTAATTGACCAGAGCTTGCATTTGAAGCACCATACAAATTTCCAGCGGACTTGGTTCACCAGCCTAGTTGGGATATATGAGCATTTAATCGAGTTAATTAATTATTGTCACTCAAATGGTATAACCAGGGTGTTCACCGAAAAATTCGGTGTTCGAACTAAGAGATGGGTTCTTGGGTGGAATTTTGATGACAGGGCTGTTCCGAGCGTGTCCCGGGACCCACCCTCGGAATTTCCGCAAAAGTATTCGGGGTGTCCGAAGTACCCGAGAAGTCTAATTGACCATATTAGGACCCGTCTCAATGACCTAGGAGTTTCACATGAGCTAATAATTGCTAGTAAGATCTACTTAGTTACCAGACATCCGGTATGGCATCGACGGTATCGTCGGAATCGGTATCCAATTAGGCCAATGATTATCGGAATTGGTGGAATTGATGACTCTCAGATTCTGATGGTTCACAATAGTAGTAAAGAGAATCTGCAAGCAATCATTACAAGCTTGGCTCGGGTTCTTGCCTGATCAGTCAAATAACCTTTTGATAGCCACTTCTCACCGGCTGCAATTATAAATGGTGCATTTCGCGTAATTAAATTTAGCATAGACCCATCTGAGCTATTTTAACAGCCACTCCCCCCTCTACTGAAACTATTAATACTATTACTACTCCTATAACCTACTATCACTGATCCTTATACCAATAACAAAATCACAATTTTTTACAATGGTTGTCTCAATTACTAGCGGTGCCAAAAGAATGTACAACTTGTACTACTATAGCTTACCTTTCACGGTGATGTCTGGAACTGAGGTGTACCTCTTCAACCTTTTCAATTGCTTGCTTTTGGTGCTAGGCCTGTACTACATGCTATTTGTTCTTCCCAGATTAATGGTGCTAGCAGCAGAGAGATTATTGTACTATGCTACTGGTAACTGGATCTCCATCAATGTGGTGATTTCCACCATTTTAATTAGAAGAAATTTACGCTCAAAAGGCTGGGAAAGGGCATCGAATAGCTCTTTTATAAGTGAGCTTTAAACGGTTTGGTACTACCCTTCCGACTCCAACTCCACCCCACTGCACTCAATGATACAATCGATATTGTTTATATGTGGGAGTACGTCCACGTCCTAAATGATTCTGTCCAGCGTTATATAATAATTAATTTACAACCGCCAAATTGTGTGTGTTGTGCATCCTGCTGGTCATGACTTAATGCCCATTATATCTATTCTAGTTCTCGGCTTTGGCCCTAATATAATATTCAAATGTTTATATGATCTCAAATAGAGGATTAATTTGGAGAGAACGTAGAGACCAAAAAAATCAGTTGATATGTAGTTGTAGGAGCCTGGGTGAAAGAACATCTAGAACCGAAAGGGCCTGTGTTAGTCCCGCCAAGGATACACAAAATAATGTTTTTCTCTAGCATGCATGTAGGGTCAACTCGGCTTAAGCCCAGTTGGCGAAATTCACGACCGAGGTGAGGCATGCGGTTACTAAAAATAATCGTTAAAAAGAAGTTATAGCCGTGCATGTGTCTACAATAGCAGGTGGCTCAAAGAGGGTGACAACACGCGATAGACCCGAAACCTAAATCCTGTCATGGGAGACCTCATGCTAGTTTGACGGCATGTAATGCTAGTTTGACATATTCAATGCATCATGCACCACAACCGATGGTTTTATGCACCTGCCGCAACCTTCTATGTGTCTCAGCAAGTGGAAAGGGTCCTATGGTCAGGATTCGATCCAAGGGTCATCTGGGATCATCAGTTCCCGGCTACAATTTTGCTTTGTTGTGACGTTGTAGGTTCAACAATATTCGCTATTTATAGGCATACCAATTGAACAATTGACAAGTGCAATTGTCTAGAACCTTCCTGCCACGGTCTAGGTGTGTGCAATTCAGGTTTCTACACATGTGAACTAGGTGGTTTATTTTTGATAGGATATGTACAAGAATATTGTGTTTTTTTAGTATACGATCCAGGCAACTCCGACAATATTAGAAGTAATCGTTAAGGTCTAGTATTTGCCAAAGGGGATCTAGGTATTGCGGTGGTGGTGGCCATAGCGCATTTTCAAGCCCCAAACAATCCCCAGTCGACTATTTCAAACGACTCTACCATCTGTTTGAATATCTTGTAGTCCTCGCCACTCACCACATTGGAAATATCGAAATCGTGGCCAACAGGAATGTTCATGGAGATTACCACATCGGTGGCCACATTTTGCAAACGAACCAACCCCACCAAAGTCACCACGTCTTGTGGTGAATCGGGCTCCTTACTGTCCCTACGACGATTCTTGTCACTAACATAACTAATGTAGCCAGTAGCTCCGGTCTTTGAGGCCACTTCTTCCACAAAATGGTTGGCCGCACCCTCAGCTATGTCCTCCAAGTGCACCTTGATCGCACAACCATAATCATCTTCGTCCACCCGTTCCAACAAGTCAAAGATCACCGACTTGTCCCATTTTCCATTGGTGTTCTTGCTGGATTCCTCGATTAAAAACACTTCCTGAGTGTCAGGAACCTGCCGAATAAGAGAGACGTCCACAAGGGCTTGCGAGCTGCCGATTGCAATGTGTGCCCGGGCGGCACCTCCGTATAAGTCAACCATTGGTGTTGGTGGTGGAGATGGAAGGGGCCCCTGGGCCCGATTACGTAAGAGACTGCCGATGATGAGCTTACGTAATAAATCACGTATTCTTACGTAAGCCAGGCACCGCCTGCACATCCACCGATCTTGAATTTTATTACTTCAAAGACCAACACGGCATCAACACAACAGTGGGAGTGATTCGTCGAGTTTCCGCTACTTGTACCCCTCCGCCCGGCGCCGCTCCGACCACACCCGAGAAATCCCGGCCGCATCCAGCCCTTCTTCCGTCGTATATCGCCCAATATCGCCATGAGCTCGTATGTCAACAAGCGAAAGAGACCGTTGGTCATCGCATTGATGGTGGTGTTAGTGATCCTTGTGGCCACGAAGATCACCACGTCCAAGAACTCGGGGAAAAACTTGCAGGAAGTGCTTCAGAACATCCCCAACGAGAGTATTTTAGGGTTATCGAAGTTCATCAATAACGAGAACGAAAAGAGTCAAGATGAGTTATTGGTGAAGCTAGAGAAGCTCAACACCAAGTTCTTTTTGAGCCAGGAGGAGCGTCTTAAGAAGTTGGAGAAGCAAAACCAGCTTTTGTTGGAACAGGTCAGGCTTTTGAAGAGTCCTCCGCAACAAGGGTCCTTGAGAGAGAAGTTGGTGTATTTGTATCCATATGACCCATCGGTCAAGTTTCCGGCGTATATCTGGCAAACATGGAAGCATGGGTTGAACGACGAGCGGTTTGATGAGTTGTATAAAGAGGGAGAGTCCCAATGGGCCTATAAAAACCCTGGTTTTGTTCATGAGTTGTTTAATGACGATACTTCCCATACCATGATCAAGCACTTGTACAATCAGATCCCCGAGGTCGTGGACGCCTTTGAAAGCATGCCGGAAGTCATCTTAAAGATGGACTTTTTCAGATACCTTATATTGTTTGCCAAAGGTGGTGTATATTCGGATATTGATACGTATCCTTTGCAACCGATCCCCAATTGGATCCCAGAAAACGTGCTGCCAGATGAGCTTGGAATGATCATCAGTATCGAGCTTGACTCCTCGTCCCCTGACTGGAAAACTGAGTCAGTCAGAAGATTACAATTCTGCCAATATGTAATCCAAGCCAAACCTGGCCATCCCATTCTCAGAGAGATCATTGCCAATATTGTAGAATACACCTTGAATAAGAAGAATCAATTGCAAGTTGATGATCACTTGAAACTTACGGGGTCCTCTAATCAAAAGAGTTTGGAAATATCTCGGTGGACTGGTTCTGGTAAATGGACTGATATTGTTATGAGATACTTCAATGATTATCTCCAATCGTCCATCTACCAAAAGATCACCTGGAAGGAGTTCCATGATTTGAAAATCCCCAAGTTGGTAAGTGACATTTTGGTGCTTCCCATTCATTCGTTTGCAAGTGAAGTCGAAATTCCAAAGGACGGAAAGATCGACGATCCCTTGGCCTTTGTCAAGCATTACTCCGCAAAGATTTGGAAGACAACTTGATCTCCACTGAACCATGACTTTTCTTCGAATAGTGGGTTTGTTTTCTTGGATCATCTATTGCATTAGCGTATCCGAGGTGGTAGATCTAACTGCTGACGGATAGAAATGGATAAACAGACAATTGTCAGTTTTTAATAGTTTATTGGAATAACGAAAGTGGTGTTTTTTTTCTGCTTGCTCGATTCCTTCAACAATTCGCTTCCTTCAAGCCTTCAAGAGCTTGGTAGAATTATGATCATCTAGTTGGTCTACCTTGATTTATAGAACTGCAAAATACATGTAGAATTAGCAGATTGAGAGGTTCGTGACACATTACACAACTTCAAATTGTAGCACCCAAACTAGCTCAGAAAACCCACAATTAATATCAAGAAGAGAACCCAAAAATACTGGTTATGCTTGTCACGTGACCGATCACGTGATGTGAATATGGCATCAATTTATGGGTTTTGACACAAGCTAACGTGTTTCTAGCTTTATAGATTGATCTGCAATGAGCTATTGCTCTCTTGAAATTTACTTTCGCTACTTAAAAGAATTTTTGGGCCTTACTAAAGGTAAGATAAAATGGCCAAACCGATAATGAAGTCTTAGCAGAATATACTGGCAAGTATAAAACTGCCCTAGGTTTCCAAATTATACCATTGGCTCCAAGAATATTCAATATGTTTATAAACCAATTTTTGAGGCTCCCTTCGCGTGAGATGTCGGAACAAATACCAGGAGATCCCACTGCCACTGAATCGAAAGTGGCTCGGACTACATTCGAATCTAAAACTTTCCCTGTGGGTATGTGTAAGGTAACGACAATCTGTGCAATATCTTACGATCAAAATCAGAAGATTATATTGTACAGCATTCTTTCGTTGGCTTCTATTTTTCCATTGTCTAGGGATATTGTACCTCGTGTCATAATGAAATTTATTAAGCAAAACAATTTAAGAATCGGTTCTGTATTAGATTTACGTAAGGATAGCCCAGAAGTCACTCAAGAACTCATCAAGAGATTCAAGGCTTTTCTTAAATCAAAAAAATGCTCTTAGATATTCTGGAAATGCTGGTTCCTTCCAGCATAGTACTAGGTTAATAGAAATAAAAGATATCTAAATTATTATTATAAAATCAAACTCCAGTATTTTTAGTAGGCTCAACAACTAATACCATTACTCCTATTAATAATTACTGTTTGTCACTTCTTCAAGATCTCTTGTTATCACTATTGAGAATCCTTTCAGGGTAATGGGATTTCTCCGCTCTTTTACTGTAATTTTTGATAGCCTCTAAGATTATACCAAATGACTTTTGATTCGCACAATCGCAATTGCAAAAACTAGTCCTATTTGTGGAAGTAGAACCAAAAGTCTGGCTATGACAAAATATAACTTGCTATCAGCTTTCTTTCATCCTGAGCTTTCTTTATTCTTTATCCACTTGCTCTTTATTATGCTTCATAACGAAACCTTGAGAATCAATCAAGTGTATGAGATGGGTGCAAATTTGGGTGCAAATGTCACGGAAGAGTCTCCAATTGAGATGGTTGATGAAATAGAAGCCACGGTGGAGGAGCCAGAACCCATATTACCGGTTGCTAAGAAAGCATCTAGAAAAAATCGACGCAAAAGAGAGCAGAGGCGTAAACGAGAAGCCAGAACTCAATTGAAGGTGATTGAACAAGATGATGATGCTATTGAAGAGCCTCAACCTGTCGAAGAAGCTTCAAATGAACTCGAATCATTAGCAATTGATCCTTATAATATTGAAATTGGTCTAAATCGGCAACTATTAGAATGTCAGTCCTTGACTCCTAGTAATTTTGAACAAAATGATGTTGATCAAAATGATGAATCTCAAAGAGAAGACGATACTGATAATGTGTTTGATACTGAGAGGGACATTACTTCAGTTGCGGGAAACGATATAGATATGTTGGCGGAAACACCCTTAACTGTCCCTTCTTCTCGTAATTCGAGCTCCCCCCATCAGTCAATACCTGAGCATTTTGCTAGAACTCATATTGAGTACTTCACTTCTCTACAAACCAGTAACCATGGAGATGATTCTTTCAGCCAATTTGGTAGCATGATAACTAATTCAAACCGGCCAGACCCTTTTCACAGACCTGCTCCTATCTTGTTCAATACTAATACAATCCACCCTGAATCTATACCAAGACGTCATCCTAACCAGTTGTTGAATCATACAAATATCTCTGGTTCATCCCCGATGCATCTGCCCTACATGAATAACAATGTTCTTAATTCACCACCTACTCCGAATGGACTTCGTCAGCAAACTTTTGGGAATACCCATAGAATCGTTTCCAATCCTCTGCATTTTGGACAATCTGATTTAGGATTCTTTAATACGATGCCTAATCCAACTGGCCAAAATTATCCACCTTCGATATTTCCTAATGGTAATTTTAATCCACGTTATGATCTGGTACCTAGGCGACAATTTCATCAAGGTGATTTTCTGCCTAGAAATCATACTCCCAATATTATTAGAACACCCCAGTGGAGGCAATTTAATCAAGGCACTTTCCCGCCCGAAAACCATAGCCCCAATAATATTCGGGGTCCTTCTGGGGAACACTTTGCTCAGAGTAATTTTCTGCCTGGTTATAACGGTCCAAATAGTTTTAGGGCACTAGGACAAAACATTAACGATGGTGGAATAACTCCTGGAAATTTCGACCCTGTTCAAAGAACGGTCAATAACCTCAGTACAATTCAGAGAAGGCAGCCTCTATCCAGACCTTTTGGAGATAATAACCACCGAAATTTATGTGATAATGAAAGAATAGTGCGTCCTGTTCAATCAACAGTTCCAGCAAATGCAATTGAAGATAATTACTCCAACACCAGAGTCAGAAATAGTGCTTTTACTTTTTCCAGAATAAATCCATTGGATATAACCAACCAACAGACTTCTGGTGTTAATGCTTCAAATTTAATTGAGTATAGATGTGAAATTGCAGAGAATGTTCCAGTTGTGAATTCTTTTGATAACTACCATCCTCAGGAACCAGTTTCAACGCCGGCTCACGAACCCTTGCGTCTTTCAAATTCGTCTACTAATCCAATCACAGTATCGAATAATTATTCCAGGCTTTCACTTCAACAGTTGCAACGAATTTCCGAATCAAGGGCTATTATAGAGGAGTTTTATCGTCAAAACGGTATAACTTCCCTCCCACAGAATGACCAGGATCGCTTGACTGAGAGCGTTTTCACAGCCATAATTGATGATATTATATCACAGGATAACGAAATATCAAGATCTTTTGATGGGTTCTCAAGTACAAGTGGAGCCAATCTAGGAAGACTTTCTAGCTCACACGGTGCTGGACCAATAAATTTGTGGCAGCCTACTTTACCTCCATCCAACCCCGGGCCTTTTAGAGAAAGGGACTGGTGGAAAATTAGGGGTATTTCCAGGGGAACCTCCGATGCTTTGAATAGAATGTTAAGCGTTCTTTCTGTATTTGAACCTCAAATATTAACCCAAGAAGACTTGGAAGTTCTTAAAGCTGCTAAAAGATGGGTTATGTCGGAGTATCATTTCCAATAAGGCCCAGATCCTCCAAATTGATGGGAAGTAACCGCATCAATTGTGAATTGAATATTCGTACCTTTGCTTAAATTGGCCAAAAAAGTTTTGGTTTTATGAATCAACATAAATAAATAAGCTAATATATTGATTTTGTAGTCAGCACTTAACAGCTCAGCTTTAGGTTAGAAATCGTTGGATACTTGTGTGTCTTATAGAGCTTATGGAGGAGGATGTAAAGTTCATTTTGCAATTAATATTGGCTGCAAAATTGGGTGCAAAACATCATACTGGCAAGAAATGTTACAAAGAAGTATGTCCACTTGGTTTGATTAGGTTCCTTATTGTTTAGGTACTTTATTCTTTATAGATCTAATAAGAGTGAAATTAATCTATCAAGGTATTTTCTGGTCATATTTCAAGTACCAAGAGGCCAATAGAGGAAGTTGGACAATTCAATTGTTATTCAAGCTTCATTTAGTTGGTCTGTTACATTTCTCTCTCTATTTAACTTAATGTAAAGGCTTATTCGTTCTTCTTTTCAGCTGAAACCTTCTTATTCCTTCCAAACACCACCTTCACCAACAGATATAACACGAAGAATGACCCAACGATCACGGATAATGAGGTTGCTAGATTAATATTGTCGATGTTAGACAGGCCATGAGGTACTTGGACCTCTAATAACGAACTATTGTCATCAAAATGGTAAAATACGGTATCGTTGGTAAAATATTGCTCGTAATTACCTCCCATTACCATTTTGTTATCAAAAGGAGAATATTCGAGTAGATCTTCTTCCAGAACACTGCAAGCTACAAAGACTTCTGGTCTTGGATTGAAGAAAGATGTGAAATTTCCGACTTCGCTAGGGGCTTGATACCGAGAGTGGAGGGTGAAATCTATGGTTGACTGGTTGTAGCCATCGAACTCAAAGAGTAACTCGTTCCCCCACTCTTGAACACGATAAACCGGGGCTTCAAGCTCAGTCTGGCCATTATGAACCACCAAACGGGCATCTTGAGGCACCGACTGGTACTTGTCAAAAATAAGAGCTTTCTGGACATTCATGTAGTAGTAAAGCTTACATTCTTTGATGTCTTCGTCGGCTGGTTCGACCACACCATTGGTAAAAGTGGTTTTAACAATTGGATGAAGCCCATTGGGTAACACTGACGATTCAATTGGAAACCCGGTCAATTTACGGTGCCTTGGCTTTACATGGAACATTGTTTTGAATAGATTCTGATCGTCTTGTTCCTCATCCTGGCGTAATACCACCCGAAGTCCTGTGAGTCCTAAATCATCTGGAGACGAAATTGCGGGATCAACCAAGAAAAGTCCAATTTCTTTTGATACCAGCGGGTCTAGCAGAAATTCTAGTGGCTTATCTGCCTTGTATACCAGTTTAATCACCGTTTCTTTGCCGTTTATGACCACATCATAAATGGAAGAGTCTTTTTGCACGAGATCCGACATTTTGGTGATACTTTGTTCCACCTGACGATCAACGTCTACTGTGTAATGATAGAGAGATCTCATGGCACCAACCCAGCTTTGGTTGCTAATAGTAGGCGAGAATTGGCCCACCAATTGGTCAATCTGACGGTACAATTCCTCTTTATCTCCCTGAAAAGCACTGCTGGGAGTCACATAAAAGGACGACCCTCGTGTGGTGGGGTAATTGAACACGGGGTTGCCGTCTACCAAGTCGTTGGTCTTGATCTGGATCCTTAACTGGTCGATAAGTGGATATTTATGTGGCGTGGGGATGATAAGTTTGTTTTCGACGATAAATCCGTCTTCCGGAGGGGTCAATTGGACAAAAGTCCGGTTGGCGGATGTGATGATGTCATCATGGGACGTCGACGGGTTGTATATGGTGATTCTTTGGCGAGTCATCACGATAAACAGTGAAGTAGGTGGTGGTGACTTTGTATAGTGTTTACGACATACGATCTGTCGCGACATTGCCGATCCGACATTATCTGGTAGCGCAGCGAGAGAAGGATAACGTCGTATTCTTTTCATTATAATGTGTTGGGTATGGCTGAGCTAGGTTGGAATTGTTACTCCTTGGCCCTTGTTCTTTTATCTGTCAAAAAATGGTTCTACTAATTAATGGAGGCCAAAATCGGTATATGTAATAAATTGAGAATATGGATATAACGAATCTATTAATTGATATCCACCGATTATCAACTGTAGGAAGCTTGGATATGGTAGCAGGAGATTGGTTTGATTTCTATATCAATACTATGGCCGAATTAACTATGGTAATTATTCGTTCGGTGCTCATAAGAGAATATAGTTTGCAACTACAGTTCTGCCAATATAGAAATTGGTCTAATATCGTAAACGATTGACAATCTTGTGCCATATTTTTGGCTTCAGTAAGTTGTAAGACTTTACAAGACTGAAAAATAGACATTTCGTGCTTAGTATATATTCAACACGAACAAGCTATTGTAGCAAAGTATTGCTCTGGAGAGAATGTGCTGAAGAGAATCAGAAGGCTCGCAGACTATCAAGTCGACAGTAGGGATTTGTTCAGTTTGGTGTTTGTTAGCTACCTAAAGCCTAATACTTGTTATATGTGTAATGTTTAATTGAGTGTCTTCAATTAATTGGGATATAATTTAATGGTAATAAGAATATGATATAAAACTCGGAGCCTTCTATTTCATTCTCTTACTCATACCCATACCTTCACGCCTGTGAATAGTGCTATAACATTACTGAAAACAATTAACGAATCACTTTATCCTCAAGCATATCGGTTATCAAGATAAAATGGAATGCTCTACAGGAAGATTAAGCATCCCCGAATATGATTATTGTTGGAATAAATTATTCCAAATACTTGATCAAACGTCAATCACCGATTTACTGGTGAGTTCTCTTGAGCTTCAGACTAATGCTAGATAAAATGATACACTTTGATCAAAAATACCCATTACTTCAGAGTAATTAGAGGAAAATTATTTGAAATTGACCAGTAATTCAATAAATCAATACTTTGCTCGAGAGTTGTCTTCAGAGTTATGATGGATAAAATTATTGACAGGATACACCATTCCATTTTGCTTGATAATCCACTCTACTTCAGAGATAGTATAAAATAAAAATTATTGCAAATCGACACTTAATTCAAGGCATTTCCTGACTTTATAATGATTGAATAAATTTATTTACACGATAAATCATTCCACTTTGCTTCAAAATCCACTCTGCTTCGGAGATTTAAGATAAAAATTAATTCAAATCGATACATAATTCAAGGAATCTTTTGGCATTATAATGATTGGATAAAATTATTGAAAAGATAAATCGGTCCATTTTGCTTGAGATCTGCTTCAGAGATCGTACAACATAAAAATTATTTTAAATCGATTCTTAATTCAAAGGAATCATTTGGTATAATGATCGAAAACAATTATTGATAGAATTTTTACTTAATCGAAAAAAAACAATTATTGGGATTCCTCAACACTATTTGAAAAAGACTTTGAAACCAAATTTATCCTATCCCATATACTTATCAGCGACCACAGCTGTCAATGGCCTCGATGCTAATTTGCAACTAGTTTCAAGATACAAAATATGAAACAGAAAAGTTGGAGGCTACAAGTGGAGGACAAGAAGTGGTACAATTGAGGATATCAAGAAAGTACCCAAAATAGAATATCCTGACGAGCCATCCATTGGCAAGTGGAGAAGAGTTTAGTGGAAAGTAAGTTTTGTTGGTCATTGATTGAGATGGCCCAGACTTGGGGTCGATTTTGTAACTATAAAATCGAACCTGCATGCACCATGGACATATTATTAATGTAGTTAAGCTGCGCGACATTTTTCTTTTGTCGAGATTTTCCATTATTGCATTTTGAGACATCATCGAGTTTTCCACCCCCCAAAAATGTCGAGACGAGCCCCGCGATCAGCCCCTTAACAAGAATATTGTTGGCAACGCTAAATAGCCCATAGCCGACTTTTCGTAGCCATTTGTAGTGTTTCTAGCAGACCACAGTTAAGGCTAATTGGTAATGTATCTAACCAGCAAATGGAAGAAAGAAAATGCAGTCATTTAAGCAGACACCCAATTTCCCCCCAGACAATTTTTCCCCACCGATAACCGAATATGGAACGTTTTGCATTTCCCACCTCCACCTTCTTTCTTGGTGGAGTTGATATTTCTTGGACTACCCCCACATGGCGAATCCCATAAGGTGGGGAAATTTGGAAATTATATACATTTTACATGTTACATGCTTAATGCACAACATTTATCTAAATTATGATCTGACTTGGAAGAGGGGCCCACCTTTTTTGGTTTATTGTTTCCAGTCGTATCATTGGAATTACACGACACAAAACCCAATCAGAACTGAAATAGGTGCTATACCATGCGGGGGAAGCGCGGCAAGAAATCTCCTACTATTCTTACAAGAAAATATTTTTTGCATACTGCAAATGCATTAAAGAAACCTATACAACAAGACCTTAGTGTCTTCAAGAACTGAAATATGGCGCAAGGCATGCAACAATAAAAGGGTGGAGGTGCATAGTACAGATCCCTAACCTGCAACTTTTGAACTGCTGGGATCAAACACACAACCTTCACCATGACAAAGTGTTGATGAGTCAGTCATCTAGATTGTCTCAACCATCCTTGTCAAAGATTCTACCAAATCCTGATACTCGTTATTGTAGATAAAGTTGGATTCCAACAACCTCTTAAACAACGACACATCCTTATCGTCAATCCGAGACGACACCTTCAAAGTAGATTCAATGGATGCATAGTATTGATCGGTTTGCTTCAAAAACTTGGGGTCAGGAGTAAGACCAGTCTGATTTTCCTGAACTAATAAATTGTAATCGTAAAGTAAGTCAATAATCTCGTCAATCACCTCGTTTAATCCGTCTCCTCCCAAATACTTATCTATAACAGCATTGAATTCACTCTTGGCAGATTGCAACGTTTCGAGACACTTGTCCTTGGAGCCTGCATTAATGCGGCCAACCACATCGACAATTTCGCGGTTAAATGCAATCAAAATGGCGGTGAGCTTATCAACCTGGTTGGAAAATGCCTGGAGTTTGGTCAATACTTTATCATTCAATGCTGGGTCAATAGTACCGATAGGATATAATACACGATGGGATTCAAAGGTGGTGAATTCATGGTTTAAAAAGTTATCTTTCAAGTTGCACAAGTTATTAGCAAAGAAAAGCTCGTTACTGAAATATTGCTTCAATATGTAGTTGCAGTCTTTACTCTTGAACAATGCAGGCATGATGGTCTTTAATTGTGCACAATGATAGCTGGGTCTTTGCATGGAATAATAGTAGTGTGTGTATTCAGACAGATAGGGAGAGTCTGGTATGGATGGCTCGTCATCTTCCGATAATATCGATTCCGTATCGTCTTCTTCATAATAGGAGAGGGTGAGTTTGAGGTTTTCCGGCATGGCGGTGGCGGTGGTTATGGTGGTTGGGGTAGATGTGGCGGAGCACACCGAATTTACACTTGTTTTCGTCAAAGCTACTGGCGTGGCAGACATGATTGAAGAATATAATAAATTAGCAGAATAGACGGGCATCCAGGGCGTTTTATATGAATCCACCAGACAAAATATAAACTGCAAATTGGCTGCAGCAATTTTTCTGGTAGCAATAGGCAGAGGCTAAAAAATGTCGCGAGGCCCGCCTCTGACGCCTGCTGCACTAAAAAGTGATTAAAAATTGCGTTGTCACGTGACCCACCCCTCTGCACCGCCTACACAACGCACTGCCTGTTAGATACCTTCAAGGTACATTCAATAGATGCATAGCAATTAAGTCACTACATTCCGATATCTTTTGTGCAGGGGTGTGGCATTAGATCAAAGCTTCGGTTGCATCTGTCACAAATAGTGAAATATGCAATCAATTTATCATACTACAAGCCACTAACTAATGGCTAGAACTTTAAGCTTACAAACGGGCATCCGATCCCTTGGCTCAGATTCACTACGCCACTCTTGCCCCGCCAATTTCCCCATTAACTACCATGAAATCGGTAGTCCGAAGTCCTACATAACTGCGACACTACCCCAGTTATCTGACTCGAACCCACACCTTTTTGATTGTGTAAGGAGTAAGTTAAGTTGATAAGTCTGCACGGCGGCTTTCTAAGTTTGACATCCCCACCAAGCCTATTTGGCTTTGGTGACTGTCTGAAGTTTAAATGATGACTGTTCGCTTACGTAACTGTGATCTATATCCATTATCCCGAGCTGATCACTCTGAGACTAAAGTCGTGGCTAGTGAACAGACCGAAGTGCATGGAATACCCATAAGGCTTACGGTTGCTGGTGTGCCCCCATCAATATCTATTTGCAACTTGATCTTCCACTTTGAACGATTTTTTATTTTGCATTTTTGCATTTTGTATTTTTCATTTTGTATTTTTCATTTTTCATCCAATCCTATATTATTGGATATTCTGTAATATAATTTTAGCTTAGAGATAAACCTCTTACTAGTATTTCTAACTGTATTCCGTATATTACAACTCGTCATACTCCCCCTTACCAATATAACTCTGGAACCCCTTGCTTCCTCCCGGGATTATCACTTTGTACTCGATGTACAAATTACCAAACTCGTCGTTTTCGCGGTTTTCGTTGTCTTCTAAAGGCATTCCCTTGCCCACCAAGGTCTCTATCTCGCCGTCCATCACCACCTGTCCTGGCTCTCTCTTGATAATAAATACATCTTCGCCTTCTTCGTCGTTGAGATGGCGGATTTTTCTCTCCCACCCTCCGGTCACCGACTCATTGAGGGTCAACACTTCGGTTCTATACAAATGCTCGTTGATACGACGGTATCCCCATCCTTTGGAAAACTCTTCTCTCAAATTGATGATCAAATCCCCTGGTAAAATGCCCGGTCTTCGGTCTCCTTCTCCTTCAAGCACCCTCTTTGAGTCCCGTTTTGTCCCTGGCTTGATATATACTTCATAGTGTCTGGGTCCTTGGTGGCTTCCCTGGCCTCCACATGTGTTACATGGCTTGACTATGCGTTCTCCTCGTCCCCCGCACGCGTCACATGGGGCCCGGATCGTCTGCACCATTCCAGGGGCCAATTGTCGCTGCATGGTGATCTGACCTGCTCCATGGCACTTGTCACACTTGTTGAATTCGCCATCTTCAGACCCACTTCCTTGACATTGTTCACAAAGGTTGGTCATTTCCACATCAAACTCCAAAAGATGCCCATTGTAGAAGTCCCGTAACGGGATATGCACGTTGACTTGGGTACTTTCGCCTCGTTGGGCTCCTGGCTGGCCTCCTCCACCAAAAAACTGTTGAAAAATATCTCCAAACCCGAAATCTGGCTGCTTTCTCCCTTCAGCATCGCCAAACTGGTCGTAATTCCGTCTTTTCTCTGGATTGCTCAACACCTCGTATGCCTCCCCGACTTCGAGGAACTTATCATGAGCCTCTTCGTTTCCAGGATTCTTATCTGGATGATATTTCAATGTAAGCTTCCTGTACGCGGTTTTGATCTGCTTTTCGTTACAGGTTTTGTCGAGCCCGAGAATGTGGTAGTAGTCCTTGGCCCAGATCTCGAGCACAAGGGCAAGGATCGCTAGAAGCGGCACCAAAAGCTTCATGATGACGTGGTGATGCCTTAAGTTACACGTCAGAGATGTGCGTTGATGTCTGTGGTCACGTGCCCAGTAACGTGACTGAAGCACTTGGTGCCATTCCATACTGCTTTAGGGTGACGCTGGCTTTCTGTTGATGGCGATAGGTAGGTTCCTTGGTGGTGTCATTTGTGATTTTCTGTATTTGCTTTTCTGTCTTATCACGTCTTTCTTGTCGTGGATTTCTGTCCTTACGTCAGCCCGTCTCAGCTTTTTGCATCCGTTGACACCTCCACGTTTCCATCTCCTTCCACCCAGCCCCAAGAGCCCCAGAATTATGTCGTATGTCGCTTACAGGTTGAGGCTGACCACCAGGGCCTGTCTGACCTCTTTTGAGCTCTGTCTCGTGTATTTGCTGGTGCCTGTTACTATTGGTGTCTCGCAATTATTTGAGGCTAGAATACCCTGATTGCGCAATGACGTAATAATGGAGTTCCGTATAAGCGATAAGATCTTCGAAGAATGTGTGACTGTGTCCCTGTGGCTGGTAACGAAGTCCGGGGTCCGAGCAACAATAACACAATATCCCCCGTACCTTAGACGTTATCGGTGTGGCGGGGCATGTAAGCAACAATATCTTTTCTAGTTTGAAAAATACCCCAAACGTTATTATGATGTCATATGCACCTTCATAATTATAATTTTGCACCTTGTCTGGGAATTTTATGAGATGTTGTTTGAGGCTGGTGTGCAATAAGTGTGGAAAATGGCATATCATATCGTTTCCGATAGAAGCACTGGCTCGAGGCAAATTCCTGTTGTTTTTTGTTGCAGTTGGGGGTTTTGTCACTCTAGGAAATCCGTACATTGATACAGCCAATGGACCATCAGCAATAGCGAAAAATGCTTCTAGAACACTTCTAGTTTCCTCGAGGAAAGGTTACGTCAACGTGGGCTCTCTTTTTTAGGTTTCGTTTGCTGGAATGTGACATGAATAAATCATTTGTTGATTTGTGAGTCAGGAAATCTCTTTAGTGTGTTATCAGAGAAAGTTATTGCAGATTCTTACAATCCGATACCAGTCTACGAATTAATAGTAACCACGGTGATATTAGCATAATCTCTTGTTTTGCTATCACAGATGAATCAGCTTGCCTGATTAGTCATTACAGAAACAAATCCAATGATTTGTGAATTTCGACTAGTTCGAACCAATTTCCATGATTGTAACATTATTCTTTAAGTCCCTACTGGAATAATCAAAACTCTATTCTTATCATCCTTAGTTTCTTTGACCTACACCAGGAAATCTAAATATTTTTATTAAAATCTTAGCATGATCCCTTCACTGTGTACAGACGCATCAGCTGGTACTGATAACGATACAGAATTCTATAATCGATAGTATCAAGAATCTACCTGGAAATAATTAGTAATATGATCTCAGCATGATTCTTAACTTGAGCTATCAGAAGTCCATTAAAAGGTCCACTTGATACGGATTTCAATAATCTGATACATGCCTAATAACAACATTTTCTTAATATGATACCAAAGTTTTTTGAGTATTGAATTCACTTTCACATCAATAAAATGTACACAGTTTACAATCGCTATTCGACCAATAAAATTCTCCTTCTGTCAACAAATTCAACATTCAGTATCTTTAAACGTTCCACACTCATTTTATCAACTTGACAAGTATTTTTTTGCTCTTTCATTCCCGAATAAATCATTTTGTCACAACTGCAATCTACCTGTCTGTTCTAAATCCAATCAAATATTAAGGAAATAATCGCATTCCTTTGTCAATCTGAGTCCAAAACTTCTTAAACCTCCATATTCATTTATATTTGGTATTTTCGTGGTATTATTCAACTAATTCAATTGAAATCTTATTAAGTTTGATCAAAATATATTTTATTATATGGATGAAGTTCTCTATAATTACTCCATCAAATCAATAGGAGTTGATGATCTCAAAATACTACTTTCAAATTATGAGCTTCCTAATGACAGAAAAATAACCTAAATAACTCATTATTTTGAAAATGATAACTTATTTGTTTCAGTTATTAAAGGGGCTATTGGAAACATATAGAAGATTTTATTTAATTTAAATGATGATATTTATACTAAACTGTACAAACTTGTAATTCAGATTTTAAACTCTACGCTAAACCATTACAAATGATTCGGATTCATAAATATATCTTTTTCATTGGACGCATCATCATTCATTTTACCTCTTAGAGAATCTCTCTCCAGTTTATGTTATACTCCAACAATTTTGTAATCAATTTAATTAGCATGATGTGATTGACTTCCAAGGCTTAGAAGACCAAGTATTAAATTAATTAAATTAAGTGTTATAAAACTATATCATTATTTTATTTTACATTGTCATTTATTTAACTGGCACCTAATTGCTATCAATAACTGAAGATATTTTGTTTTCTTTCCTCTGACATGTAGCCATTCGCTCTCAACGCTTTTTAAAATCGTGGTGTACCAAATATTTATATTTGTTTTAGAACTGATACCTTCATATCTTATATATAGTCAACTCTATTAATACAAGGTTCTCTATATATGTTATAGGTTTGAATGGTTTCATAAAAATGCACAAAAATATATATGTTAGCAGCATATCAATAGAAGAAAAAGCCGACCGCTCTCCCAAATCGGCGGACCGACGTCTTCACAAACCCAACCTATCCAATTCTCCTTCTGCCCAAAATCTCGTCCAAGGATCTTGTACCATACTGGACAAACCAGTATTCTGTCAGCCCAATCGGTTGCTCCCATAATTTATGTGTCTATACTTTTCGCAGCCGTGGCTCTTTCTGCAGCAATAACTCCGCTTCCAAGAGCACTTTTTTAGCCGAAAAAGCTTCACCATATTCCTCTCATCTCCCCTTTGCCTTCTCCTGTTTCTCTTTCCCCAGCCATCTTCATAGTCCTTCTTTCCTCGGTAAGCCTGGCGTACCCCACCAGTTACTGCATACACCCTCGGACCCCATGTTTTAGCCATCCACGCCCGATCACATGCTACCCCATACTTTGGCAAATGGCCAGATATATCCATTATCCACCCGTTAACGTAGAGGTAAAGTCCTCAGAACTACTCGCCAGCAAGCCCCATCCCGTGTTTCGTTGACTGCGCTTGCCACAACTTCCAAATGTGGCTGTATTCCCCCGTTTCCATCCGGTTTGTGTCGCCAAACCAGCTTTATGGCCTTTCTGGAATCCATCTTGTCCACCACGATCCCCATGATGCCCATACTGACAACTTCATCCTCACATTCAACTATGTCCCTAACGTTCGAGACTATAGTGTCGTAGTCAGCTCACGAAATTCGATCCAAGGCACCCAAGTGTCGTGGTATCCAGCCAAGATCCACCATATCTACGACCTTCCAGCTGCCCTTTCGAGCCAGTTGGCGTACTTCAAGAAGAACGGCTTCAACCTCATCCCCCATGATGCCCAAAAGGCCGCCCCGTTTTCTCTTGTCCAGATCAGAGTATCTCTGACGGTGCTGCTGGCCCTTTTCAACCCCAACACCTACTCTCCACTCGAGTCTGAAGACGCTAAGGCAGGCCAGCCCATTGAAATCGTGTCTTTTCCGTTCACCTTTAATAACTCTCTTCTATTTTCTGAGTTTCTCTCCGAGGGCACCGTAAACTACGCCGTCTGTGACGGTCTGGATACAGTGGCTTATTTCTCCGATATTCGTTACATGGAAAACATGATTGGTGGAGTTGTCAAACACGAAGGTAAATTGGTAGGCTTGGTGCTTGGAAACTTGAAAAAGGCTAATGGTGACGGTGATTTAATCACTGTAGTCCCATGGCTGGCCCTTCGTAAGCTTTTTGCTCGTGAACATCTGATATCTACCAATAAATTGACTGCCTTGGATCATCAAGATATATCTGCCTCCACTCCAAGCACCAGGCCCATACTTAAACCCCATGCCCAAGTCCTGGTATTCCCAATTCGGGTTAACCACCTTCACAGCTCTTCGTGGGGTTCGTGTGTATTTTACAACTCAACCACTATAATAACCAACCATCATGTCGTCAGCCCATTTCTCGATGACCCGACCCTGAAACTAGAAATCCATTTAGGTAACAATGACTCCTTGCTCATAGATGACCATAGTTGCGTCAGAACCCCAGTGAATTACCTTGATCTTAGTTTTATTACTCTTTCAAAGGAACATTCCAGCAGACTTGCTCCATACATATCTGCAATGGAAAGACGGGACAAAAGTGGTCTAAATAAAGGCCCCAATTACTCAAGAGGGGATCGAGTCACCTCTCGTGGGTTTGGGCTCTTTTTCAATCCCACCTCTATTCATCCTTTGGTGTCTTCGGGAATCATTAACACCAAGCTTTCGCTTCCCATAACTTCAGACTCTAACCGCACCATAAACTCTATTATTGTCACCTCCTCTTCCTGCTGGAATGGGTCATCTGGGGGTGGTCTTTTTGACTCAAAAAATCAGCTATTGGGCTTGGTTTGTTCTAATGCTCAGGTCTTCATTCCTTCCATAGAAGGTGTGGATCAACCTGGAAGTGAAAAGGTGCCTCAAATATCATTTGTTTTGCCCATAGAAATTATCAATTATTGTTATGACAACATGGGATCGGAAGTTTTATTGAATCCCCAAATAGGTGAGATTTGGTTGTTGAAGAAGTTCCATGAGGATGTGATCGTCAAATCAAAGTTGTAGCGACACAGCAGTTACTTTATCAGATAATAATATACCAAAACGAAGAACGAATCGAACACGATCCCCAGTTAATTACCCTGCATTTTTGAGTACAAATGATTTACAAATAACGAATAGACGAGTACACAAGCATACTTTAACCACTAAAAACAGTAGCAGAGAATCGGTTTAATCATATTTGTAGATCCTTTTAAGATGAAGTTGAATACTTGAATAATTTTATCTATTTTAATTATTAATATAAAATAACATAAAAATTTATATGTTGTAAACCCGTGTTACTTTATAGAATGCTATATATCATAAGAATATTTATCTCCTTCTTTTGAAATAAGAAAAAAGGATCTACTATTATTGACCATATAAAGTATACTTCAAAACAGGGTACTAGCAACAATTGAACGAACGGGTTTATGATATATTTATACATACTTGGATAACCTCTATATAATGTTACATGACTTTAAAAGACAGTTCTCAGAAAAGATTTTCAGTCAGTCATATCTGCATTCATGGGGGACTCTTAGTTTACATTACTGAGTCTATGGTTCAAAGACTTCTATATGGTATAATTGTTGCTAGTGTTTCCTTATTTCCAGGACCATCTTCACCTCAGCTTTATCAACTTCGATCTTTTTGCCTTGAAAGTCAAAACTCGTAAAAGTCTTTCCCAAAATTGGTGGAAGAACTGGAATATTAGAAACACTTGCAGTCTGTCCAGGGACATGTGAATTATAGTTCTTATTCAAACCAATAGATCCCTGCCTAATTGTATTCGTGGCAGACGAGTTTGAAGAGCTAGACATGGCTGGGCTGATATTATTCATCAATTCGTTATTATTATTACTTGCCAATAATCCCAATGTAATCGAGTTTGCTCTTCTTGCACCATTTCCAATCATGTTATCGAAATCATTATTGAGAACGTTGTAAGTATTGGAATAGTTCATATACATCGGATTCATTGGTGCAGCTGAACCGACATAAGTTTCTTCTTGGAATTTAGGAATCTCACGTTGAATCATATCGTTGATATACTTGTTGAGGCCAATTTTAAGCGAAGCTAAGTTATTCAAACAATTTCTGTGAGTGTTAGAGGCGAAGTTCATGCCACCACTGTTGTAACCATATGCCCCGGTTTGATTGGAGTCCAATTTACCCTTAGAGTTGATCTCAATTCTAATGAAATTCAACCATGATTCGAAAATATTTTCAAATTTCATTTTGATTATCCAGAACCATTTTTGATTAAACAGAAAATCGTCTTCGGAATTTCCATTGCTTGGAAGATTGAGCTTTTTGGCAAGACTATTTTTGTTATCCAAAAGCAAATAAATCAAATTTTGAAGTATGTAATTCTCGTCAAACATTTCAGGGTTATTCCAAATCATAATAATAATTTTGTTCATCATAAGGTACCACTCGACAATAAATATATTGATGAAATTCAACTGGAGAACGTTATAAGATTTCAAATCAATTAATTTCAAGTGCAAATATTTTGTAAAGAAAATTATTGGGAAACTAATAATACTCAAATTGTTGTTGATTTCTACAGGGTTTGACTTGTAGTTGAAGTAGTTGCTCATGGTGGAATCCACGCTTAGGGTTTGAGGGGTGGAAGATGATAAGTATTCTGAAATAAACAGGTTAATGGGGTAGTTTATATTGATTTCTTGAAGGGTGATGGTCAAAAGTTGCCAATTGTAAAAATATGGAGGAATGAAAAGGTAATTATTAAGAAGCTCATGAAATTTAAGTGGGCTGTTTATGATGACATTCTTTTTGAAGAGTTCAAAAAGTTTAATTGATGCTGGGTGGGAAGGAGCAGAAAATAAAAGATCATTGGGTGTTGATATCATTGTCAAATTGTTATGGATATTGATAGATTTGTTGATAAGGATAATCGAATTGTGGAGGTAATTTCTTGAAGTATAAATCAAGAAGTTTTCTCCCTTTATATACAATTTCAATTCGTTAAATAGGGTTGCGATAATAATACTATTGAGGAATTTAGATTCTGAATCAGTTTGAGGTGGAAGTGAAATGAAAGATTTAGAAAGTTGGGACATGACCAGGAATAAAGTATGGGGCTCTCCGGTGTCATCACTATCTTCCACAACCTTACGGTTGATGAAGAAAGTGTAGAATTTCGGAGGACCCCCTTTGAGATAGGTTGAAAGCAAGATATAAATGTTCCAGAACATGTTCAAATTACCTTCTATGATATTATCGTTGGAAGCACTCATGCTATTCAAGTTCGACAAGATGATGTAACTAATATCATTTAAATAATTTAAAATTATCTCATCATTGATAAAGGTACCCTCGTCTTCAAATTCTTCAGCTTCGAAATTGCCATAATCAAATTCGATATAAATGTATGATAACAAAAAGAGATTATTCAAAATCTCGATTTGGTCTAACACATTGTTATTGTTATTGTAATTAGGGATCAATTTCTTGATCAATAAGTTCCAGGATTTCAAGAAAAACTTAATGGCATTTCGACGGCTGCTGTTGGAATTGTATCCCAAAGAAATAATGGCGTAAATGATTCCCACTTTGAAAAGGTTTGGTTGATGGAGCAGGAGCTGTTTTTCGCTGTTGTTCATATTGAAGGTATTCAAGTAATTAAACAAGTCCCGAAGAAGACGGTCAAAAATATTGTGTTCTCGAACCAGCGATAACAAATTGATGTAGCCGATGAGGAAGTAGTCGTTAAGGGAAAAGTCGGCGTTGGTGGGATCGTATTGAACAAGAATGGTTTCGAGCTTACGGGTGATTGAAAGAAGATGGATGAGGTCGTGATTGGAAAGGTCCTCGTCGTTCTTCTTGCGCTTTTTGGAATCAAGTCCATTGGTAATACCCGTGGGTAAGGGAGGAGGAGGAATTCCACCGTTGGTTCCCATGCCGATTGAAACAGGACTGATTCCATTGATATGTTGTTCGGTGGAGGTTCCTGGACTGGAAGCAGATCTGGCAGATCCGTTGGTTATGCTCATGGACCTTCCCATGGTGGGGCTGACCAGGACCAGGTCCTTCCTTTTTAATTCGTCTTCGCTATGCTGAATCTGGGCCGAGCTGAGCTGGAAATTGTGGACGGTACGACAGTGTCTTTGAAGCAAGTCTCGTCTCACAAACGATGATGTGCAATGGAGACAATGGAATGGCTTCTCGTTGGTGTGGGATCTCTCATGCCGTTGCTTATGTTCGGACCGGGTGAAAGCCCTAGCGCAAAATGCGCAAATATACTTTTTGGTGGCCATCGCTCAACCAGAACGATATGATCAACACAACTAGTGATGGTCACCAGGGCCACAATGTCTTGGTAGTGGCTATTTGGACGGTTTTTTTTTTCGGACCAGTGGATGGTGCCGTTTTTGATGAACCACAAAATGAATTCACCAAGGGGTGCACCTGAAGCAGGCTAGCTATTTGACTTGTTTAGCTGTTTGACTTGTTGGCTTGTAGGCCAGTATGGTCGGGGGGGCGTAAGGAGGGGGGTGCCGAAACGAAGAGATCTCAGCGGTGGTGTGGAGAGGACGCGCTATTTTGTGGCAACGGTGAGGTTGCAAATTTCGCGGTGAGTGGAAGTGGCTACTAAACAACTACTAAAAGCCAGTATTGTGGGCAGGGCATGTGGCTAAAGGCCAGACTATATATACTTGTTGTACCCCGCAAAATGGGGTCCAAGTTTCCCCTCAATAGAATCTTCAAAACCCTAAAATGGTAGTATGGGTGCGGAATATGCACAACATCAGGAGTCCAATGCAGGATCATGCGCCCCGCGTGGGGTACACAATGTAAGGAGCCGCACTGCCGGTGGGGTTGCACAGTAACGCGGGGATCTAACTCCTGACAGAATCGTTCCCATACAAACATCATCCATCCCACTAACATACAATTGGGCACTTTGTTCATGCCCGGCCCGCCACACGCTACGGGCCGGTCCAAGCCCCGTGCTTTCCCGACCCCAGCTCGCCGTAATACCCCGATCCCATTTTCCGGTCAGGTGGGGCCGTTGCGATCCACCTCTCCTCCAGATGCGCAAAAAAAAAAGGTCCCACTATTATCCTCCAATGGTTAGGTTATTCTCCTTTAGTAGTTGACATGTTCGTTCGAGTATTCTACTTCTAAAGGACTCGCGGGAGCTTATCAGAAGCAGTCCCCTTGTCCTGTGACCACAGAAACTCCTTTTGGCCGCTTCTCCAACTTTCCCCCTCCATAAATATCCACCAGAAACTTTTCAGTAGACAGAAAATTTAGGAAACTTGGGCCTGGGGGAGGTGACAATCAAGCGTCTTTGTGGATCCAAAGGTTGGAGCAAGCAGTAGTCGTCCAGAGGGCTTGCGATTGGATCGCCCCCTTGTTCTAGTTGTTGTTCTATTCTAGGTAATTTTGGTAGGATTCTGCCATTTGTCCGATCGGGGGCTTAAAACCATGATCTAAACCTTATTCCTCGTATAAACTTTGGGGCAATCTTCACTGGGTGTCAAACCTGGATCCAGTAAACCTGTAGGCCCCACAGATTACGCTCCTGAAATATTGGCTTTTCCAGTTGATCCGCTCGTGGGAAATGGTCAATCTCTGCTGGTTGCCCTATTGGGTAGTCTTCCCGACTTCAAAAAATTTCCTCCAATAAAGTCTACTCTGCCCCCCCCCCCTCGACGCTTGACTTCTTTTATATTACCTTCGTCACATTCCCAACATATCCTGTATGGTCACAAAACTACCTCAAACACTAAATATAGCTACATTCATGCGATTCGGGCTTCTTATCAATCCTTTTATTACGACTGTCAAATTCAATTTGCAATATTCGGGTTTCCAAAAATTAGTGTGGGGTTTGAGGTCCATGGGGAAGCCATTCCGTAAGTGGGGATTCTCATCATCTTTCCATTATACATCCATCCTGGTTCAAACCCTTCCGCCTTAGTTAATCCGTTTGGTGGGGCAGATCACCCCCTATCACGATCTTAGGTATCCATTCCGATGCGCGCAATATGCCGAATCGAGACGCATCAATAGAGATTTGTGTTCTATTTTCCCTGGTTCGTATACTCGGCGTAAACTCCGACCCCGGCACGTGCTACGGCGGCTTTCCTATTTGCTTCACCCAAAATGGCCATCATACCATTAAAGGTATTCCTGACTCCATAAGACAAGGCCCCACAAGCAGCACCTAACAACTCGATTGGTGAATCGGGTCAGTCCCCATCGCGTCACTTGTTTCTTATTGTAGTTTTTTTTTTTTTCGGTTGGCATACTTGTTTCGGCAAAAACCTTAACTTTCATACTGTGACATTTTGGTTAACCTGAACAATACAAACTAATCCAGGAACCGTTGCAAGTGCTTGCGAAAGAATTCTGTCAGTTGCTGAAAAGTGGTGGCACATTTTTACGTATTAAGTCTCCGTGGCTATTATGGTAACTTCCATGTCTCTGACTAAGCCCTTTGTTGGTCGTGACTGGCCATTTGCCTAGGTCTACCGTATCCTCGATTCTTTCTCGCTTCCTGTTCTCTCAACACCAACAAAACACATATTAACACAAATTCGTCGTTTCCAAGATTTTCTCTGCCAAATATTCTAATGTTTCCACACCGGACAAATCTTGCCAGCAATTTTGTGTCTTCTTCTGTATAGGTGGCTATTGGCTGGCTGATTTGGAATTGCTGCTTGTTCAAAAAATTGACTATTTGCCCACGGTCGTGGCATTCGATTAATCTCAGCATTTCGTTATTAACCGCGATCTTGTTTTTGGGTCCCAACACCACCCCGTCGCTAAGAATTACGGTTTCTGGTTTCATTATGAAAATCTTAAAAAGCCCATTTCCAAATGTGGAAGTGGTGCCTGTAACTCCCATCACCCGAAGCTTGGTATTTTTATACTCAAAATCGGCACTGGGCCTCGACGAGTTGTTATTCATCACTACTATAGGCTCGCTCTCGTTGGGGAAATGTAAAATGTACCCTGACACCTGTGAAGACACAACCTTAAAATGCACCGTTACATTGCCAAGTCCCTGACTTTGGTCGTTATGGCGGATTTCCATGAAAGGCGCCCCTCTCTTGAACACACTCATCATCGATGTAGACGTTTGGAAGATCCCACTCTCGCCCTTCTCAAATCCCCGGCTCGACTCAAATACCTCTACTCCCAGTTGAAGGAAAGTACCTATGATTGGTAATTGATACACCGTGGTGAAATTTTGCACCTGCTGTCCAAAAACAGTCACCTGATGGTAGAAAGTCTCTTCTGATACAAGCGACTGTAAGTCATCGGTCCGCTGTTCCGATGACGAGTCTGGTTCCGATCCCAGTACTGTCAGGTTGACAAGTGTGGAGAGGGTTTCTTGACTTGGACGCCGTTGTAATGTAGTATGACCGGGTTCTGGCACAGCGGCCGGTGCCGGCGATCCACGCTGAACTGCCGGGGCTCCCCGGGGATCCCGCGGGTCTCTATTTCTTCGCAAGAGATGGTTGAACATGTCACACGATGATGATGCTGATGGTGGTTTTCGAGCTGAGTTGGGCAGTCACGTGATTTTGCAACCATCCCCAAGTATGATGGATAGATGGTGAATATGGATGGGAGCAAACGTCTTCAGGTGTGGTCTGGAATTCGGATCGATATTTGTGAGCTGCTATTAGTGCTTAAGTACCACATAAATGATGTACAGCTGTAGAGTGCATGAAGGGTGTATTCTTAGATTAATATCGCTTCTTTTCATCTCCCAGAAACTTGATAAATTGTAGTAATGGTGAGTTGCTACAATTGGCAAAATAGAAAAGGGAAATTCGTTGGCTTTGGTAAAAATTCTAGCGTTTTTATTTGGAATCACCCCAGTCACTAGAACATTAAACCCTCATTTGTGAAAATTTTGCTTCCAAAATCATTATTCCTTACTTCCTAACAATTGTTTGGATATCGTGTTTTCTAAATTCTTAAGCATTTTGTGTATGCATTACTGTTTTATATCAACTTACGCTTCAGTCAACATATTACAGTCCAAGCTTTTTTGAGCTAAAAATTTTTAATAATTTTTGGGTAAAGCTGTCGACTTTGCATTTCATTAAACGTATGAACTAGCCACAAATTCATATCTTAACACCACTAAAATTCAACCATATAAGCTCCCTTCTCTTGTCATAGCTATCCCATTATTTTATGAGGCTGCTTTCAGGTAAAAATTTTTACATTTCAATCACATTCTAGATCTTCCTTCAATTCAAGTTAAACAATTTTCCCACAGATTAAATGTCTACTTTACACTTCAACCAGTACTTGAACTTTGATCACTTATTGAGCTGATCTCCTTTTACAAGATTTCACACAATCTACAAACTTTTGGTGTTTCGCAGCCAACCATTTTTGCATATTTTCATATACTATCTAAAGCTGGCAGTAGGATGGTTTTCAGGGTCTTCTGTTGGTAAAAGCTAAAAAAATGAAAAAAAAAATTATTTCCTGTTCTACCAAAATCAGCTGTATCTAATTAGATAATCAAATTGCTGCTACAGTTGCTGTTGGACTATTGATTATCACTACATCAGACGATGAGCCGTTAGTAAACATCATCGATGTAAACACAAGATGGCTATTGTTATTTAGCTAAGCCCTTCAAGTCAACAAAAACAGGCACCCTGTTGACCAATATCATCTTTCTGAATAAAAGTCAGGGGGCATCTGGATTGATAATATTGCTAGGTGCCCTCTACACGTCAAATCGCCCGTATCTAACCACCCAGTTTCTATATGGTACAAGGCAACTTTAGAGGCACAAATGGCAAATTTTTTTCGTCTGTCAAATCGGTCCTAAAACGCCCGGGTCTTACAATAAAAGTCCGAAACACAAAACAACATTGATAACCTCTAGAAAACTCTCGGCCGAATTGTTACCTTGGTAGAAATCCCAAACAAACAAACTAAACCTGGTAGCATCGCTTGTATAGTCTATAGTGTCTGGTATCTACTATGTCTACTATGTCGATCATTTTTGAAACATTTAAACAAATTAAATAGAAGTTAAAATTTCTCTGAGAAAGGCTGACTCCTAACGTCTACATCGTGGCCAACTTGACTGGGTTCGATAACGTCCTGTATGTGCACCCCACTATGACGTTTTGCTATTATTTGCCAGGCATTCCGAAGAATCCGCCAAAAAAATGTCTGAAAAATCGAGAAATAAGAAATTGTCAGATTCTACAGCCGCTATGTTGATAACTTTACCAAAAAGGTTTCGTGTGGATGAGATAGCCGTCTTTATCTGTCGTTGGCCACACCCAATTTCTGGGAACTTTGGATCTGTAATGTCACCACTAATTCTGCTTCTGTGAATTAAAGGTGGTGGTGTATGTTTTGTGTTCGGATGAGCGATGCCTTTAGGTCAGACCGCCAACATAATAATTTCGTAACTCGGCGTGGGGCACTCCAGTCTGGCAAATTCTGGGCACCACCAGTAGTCCCGTGGCCACAGCTGAAAATGGTCTACTCCCCACGACCAGAGTCACCGATAAACTGGTCCTGCAATGGCTTGTGGTATGTAGAAGCATATATCGCACTGCTAATTGGGCAAATCAAAAAGAGCAAGCCTCATGATGAGAAGACCACTTCAGGGACAATCTTTACGAAAGTAGCCTACAAATTGTGGGGTGTTCCAGTGGGACAGATCCCATTATGTAGAAGAGAATGGGGTAAATGCTGGTTATGCAAGTAACTGTCACTAAGCACAAAATTATGCAATTATTACAACTATTCATGCCGATTGTTGAGTACTCTGGGCCTATGGGACTCCCTTTTACTGTAAATCTTCACAAGGTAGGGTAGCCAGGCACCGTTCAGAGTATTTATCCGCGCCAAAAGATGGTTTCGGTACTAATGGAGACATTAACTCCCCCATTGGCCCAACTAGAAACCATCGCTCTCCTCAATTTCGGTTCTTACTGATTGACAAATTCACTTTGTTCATTCGTCCTACAATTTTTTTTTTTTTGGATATTAATTATGTATTAGCAGGCGATAGAGCCATGATTCCCCAATCTAGCAATACCACCTGGCTGAAATGTCTTTGATTCCCGTCTAGAAAAAAAAGTATCCTAAAAAAAACCGTCGTCATATTAAAACAGCCCCACAAGGGTAAAATAATGATAATAATATAAGCCTGGGTAGTAACCCCCAGGTATTGGAAAGAGCTTCAACATCTTAGAATCTTTGGTTGGACTTTCTAGCCTTAAGCTTCTTTTGGATGAGAACTGCAGTGACAGCAACGAAGGCCAAGAACACTAAGACGAACACTAAAATAACACCAGCTGGAAACATGTTAGATCGATGAATAAAGAAAGAGATTTTGCACTGGGGGACTCGCCCACTGTATTTATAAGAGAGCGAGAAAAATGTCCGATTGTGCATGCACGTCCTATCGGCCAAACCGGAGCCAGGATAAATACCTCACTCGGGGGTATGCAGACATAAATTCGGGTGTTACTCCATGGATATCGGGTAACTATTTTAGATGGTAAAACCGGATCAGTTTTGACATGCCGACCTGCTCGACATCAAGCTCATCATAAGTAGCAAAACCTGGTGACACATGCCCCCTCAGTAATTAGCACCCTTAGCTGGAATTGATAGATTTACGCTGGGGCTACCGCATTCGGCAACTATCTTGCTACTTTGGGCCAACTCGTGTGGAAGTGGGGGTCACGTGCTTCTCGTTCCTTTCCGAGTAATCACAACAAGCACCGTTTTGAAAATGCAAGATTTGTGAGCCCTGTTGGACTATTACTCAGGTAATTTATGCCACCACTTACTTGCCCTGAGCGGCTAATTCTAATAAGCAATCTTATTAAGTGCTTAGGTAAGCTTCATGCTTGTATTTTCCTCCTACGTCGTCATCATCGACTTCCATCCTTACTTACCGGTGCTTCCGCTTCTACATTCATGTGCTCGAATAATTCTTCCTGTCTTGGCATACATAAAAATACATCATATTATACACGGCTAAATAATCATTGTCGCAACCATAAATGTTCAATGGTCAGTCATTGGACTTCACCAATTATAGCATGGCTTTTGCGATATGTACTTGATATTAGGCTCGATGGTCAAATGGGTATACTAAAGTCATAATCATAATCATAATCATAATCATCATGGAAATTGATTTCTCCAAATCATAACTCATGTTTGACTTGGTGGTTCATCTTGAGGTGATCTCGTACAATGGTTTATCCTCTCGTCGTAGATACTTCTGATAAACTGGAAATTTAGCTTTCGGTCGTGTTGGACCACTTTTAACCAGTTTACCTTGGGAAACTCGGCTTACTGTCCGCGAGATCCCATTCCTCTCACTAAAACCATAAACTTTCTTAGGCTTTATTTGGCCCGTGACATTTCTTGTTCCTTCATCTTTAACCTCTAGTTTACAATTTGAAGATCCAACAACGTCAGTTTTGGGTTTCAGGTTAGACACTTCCTTCTTTAGTAACTCTGTTCCATCACTACTAATATCAAATTCCTCGACTATACGAGGCTTAACCGGTTTAGACTTTTCATATTTTTCTTTGGCCCTATTCGGGCTAGTACTAACCGACCATTTGCTCAGGAAACCGGCCAGTATACGTGACAGCTCGAAAATGTCTTCGTCGACATGACCACTTTCATATTGACTTCTTATCAGTCTGATGTAACGTCCCACATTTTCTCTCCACTGTTTAGAATCAGTAGAATTTTGCATCCGCATTTTTGCAATTTTTGCATCCGTTGATAAGTCACTATCAAGAGCTGACATAACAGGCTTTCGTTCCTGGTATTTGATGTCTGAATACTTGTCATCAACAGCACTTTGTTGAGTCAATGGTTCACATTTCTCCAACAATTTTTGTATATTTAACGACTCCCCTGGAGCAATCGATACAGGCTGTGATGGAGTAACGCAATCTAACGACACCTCTTTACGAAGTATGTGATCCACATCAACTTCAGAGAAAAAAGCACAATTTTGCGGCAATTCTTTGATACCCAATTGTTCACAAAACATGGCCCGTGTCCAGACATTACTGATCTGTAATAACAAAGCAGCCTTGTATTTGTTTTCTTCTTTGACAAGGAATCTCATTTCATCATGAACCGTTATAGCAAGTCTGGCATCAACTCCATATTTCTCAGTAAGATAAGCCATGGAAATAATCAACAAGTGCAAATAATCAACACCAGAGCTTTGAATAGCCCAATTAATCCGCGACGTAAGATATTCATTCTTGTTAAGATTTCTCATGGTAAGAGCATCGGTTATAGCTGCTCCAAGAACAGGACTTCGAGGGTTGCTTTGGTACGCAATTGCTTCTAAGGCATTAAACATTACAGACTCTGACCCTCCGTGATACAATCTCCGCTCCAACGATGCCGATTTGGAGACCTGGCCCTTGGTTTGAGCATAAAGCTCCTTTGCCAAACCTTCTGCCTCGACTTCACTTAATTTAGAATTGAACTGTTTAAGTAATCGAGTTGCAAACTTGACACCAGCACCATAAATACGACCATAATTGAAAACTTTGGCGTCACCTCTGGAGATACCCATGATGCCTGCTGTCTTTGAGTGAAGATCGGTCTTCTCGTTCTTATCACCTTCCAAAGTCATCCATCCCAAAGCAGTGCCACCATGAATACCAAACATTGAATCACCTACTAACGAAGCAATCCATAATTCTTCAGAATCGACGTCTGCTCCTACAAACACGTAACCCTTGGGAGCTTCAATTAACGATTTCAATTCAGAACCAATACGGTTCTTTTTAGCGTTTGATGCGGTAAGCCAAGTGTTTTCGGTGGCTCTCCGGGTGATGGTACCCATCGTACAGAGCTTCGGTAAAATAATACCCAAATCTTTATCCTTGAGTCCAAAGTCAGTCTTATCGTTGTAAACCACAAACTGAGAAGAGATTCGATTTCGATTACCCATCCAATATGAGGCACGATTATTTAATTCCAAAATTTCTTGAACGTACTTGTACTCCGAGGTCATAGTTCCATTTTCAAAATACTTCATATAACCCTTGGACAATACACTAGTTGTTCTCTTTCCTGGTCCGTCGGCATGAGGGATTTTGAAAAGTTCGTAACTATTCCCATCATCTCTCAACTCTGGAAGAAACTTTTCTAAATCCTCCTCACTCAAGCGAGCACGAACGTAATTTTTAGATTCCATCAATTCGATGGTATCCTCTTCATATGGCACCTTGAAACACCATCCACAGGACAAAGTCCAGATTAATGGATATCCTTCCCATTTAAGTTTCAAGAGAAGTGGGGTTATACGAGTTCTAACAGTCAAGTTCAATTCCCGCTTCTTTTCCCCATCCTCGTCAAGAGTAGAAGTCTTGAAAAGTTCTCTGTACCATTCAGGATAGCCTGTCAAGTAGGCATTGTTGGCGGCAGGAGTTCCGTCTTTTCTAACTCTAGATAATTTGAGATTCCAGTCCATTTGGCGTAACCAAGGGTCATTTTCGATCTCTGGAGGGGACACACTAGGGTCTTCGATGTGCTTGATCAATTCAGTTGCACGTTCTTTAAGAATTTGTGCCACCAGGTTCCGATTTTCCTGATACACGCTTTCAGCAGACTCCACGTAATTTTCCCATTTCTTACTGGTTGGTAAAATCAAAGAACCCATATGTCTCAATGCTCCAAAGGATACAGGATGAGGGACTTTTTCTCTAAACTCTGGGAACAATTTCTTGGTTACAAGAAATGTAGCGTCCACATCTTTGGCACAGTAAGTCATCAATTGTTGGAAATTGGTGATGATATCGTTGGGGTCCTCAGAACTGAAATAGTCCCTATCAGTTTTATCTAAATCTTGACCCCAATGAAACTTGAACACACTGGCTAAGGAGTTGGGAGATCCCTTGTTCAACCAAGGATCGTCAATTAATTCGGTAGCAAGATCACGAGCAGCAGTAGATTCGTCATCTTCAGCCTCTTCTTCAAGGAGCGACTTGGTCTTCTTGTGCTTGTACCATTTTGGTCTTTGCTGAGAGCAAATTCCAGCTACTGCAACATGAAGCGCCATTCCGTCAAGATAAAATGCCTTAGATTGCTTGATGTTATACTCTTCAAGGATCCGAGACCGATCATAACTGACATTATATCCGATCATTAACTTTGGCTCTTCTAAGGTATTGAAGGGGATAAGATGTTCCCAATCATCATAGGAAGGATCCTTCGAATAGTTCACTAAAAAGGGCGATACCCATCCGTACCAAGCTTCATCAGACGCACAGGTGGCCAATACCGCATAGTTTGATCGTTGATACAACACTTCGACGTCAAAAACCAATTTGGATTCCTTGGGATAGGCCACAGGTTCAGGGTCTTTTCCAGGAGCATACCGGGTCCACCCCGATTGGAACATCCATGAACGGGGCTTCTTGGGAAGCAGTTTGGTGACGAAGGATTCGGTCATTTCAAGGTACGGCTGGGACGCAGCCATTCCAATCTTGTAGAAGTGTTCATCTAGTGAGTCACCCAATAAAGACGGAAATCCTGCCACGTCCACCGGCTCGGTGATGATGGTCTTCTTTCCCAAAAGCTTGTTGTGAGTAAGGTGGTCTTTGGCGATCTTAAGAAGCTCAGGATTGGCAAGCTGGAGGTAGTCGTTAGCAGACGTGGTTGGGAACACCTTGGAATGAAGGTTCTTCGAAAGGTACTGGATCCCCACCTGGTTGATCCGGGGGGACTCTAAGAACCCTGCGTGCTCGGGGTCCATTGGTTGGGCCTCTTTCATGGAAGCAGCACCACTACCGTCGCTGGTCTTGGATTCGTCCTTCTTTGGTTTCTTGGATACCTTGGCCACTTTGGCCTTCACACCCTCCTTGGGGTCCTTGGCATCCTTACCGTTCTTGAGGGCAGTTGATTTTTTTGCTGCCGCGGGCTTAGCTTCTTTGGGTTCCTTGGCTTCTTTGGCTGCCTTGGAGGCCTTGGCTACCACTTTGGTGGTTGTTGATTTCACGCCCTTGGCGGCTTCAGCAGCATCTTCGCCGTCCACTGCCTTGGTGGACTTGGTGGCCTTGGTGGCCCTGGTAGCCTTGGTAGCCTTGGTAGCCTTGGTAACTTTGGTCTTTGTTGATTTGGTAGACTTCGCCACTTCCCCTGTTTCAGGGGGCGTTGATTGCTCGTCCTGTTTGGTGGGTGCGATGGTGGTGGTTGATGCCCTCGGTGACTTTGATCCCCTCGCTTTGGACAGTTTCACGGGGTCATTCGTGGCAGTTTCGGGCTCAGGCGTGACCTCCGCCAGTGGCGGCAGGCGCTTTTTTCTGGTTGCTTTGGCTAGAGGCTGGAGATCATCTTTGGCGATGGCACCAGCCAGTTTGTTTGTTGATGGCTTCAGTTTGGCTGCCAGCAATTGGCGGGCTGTTCTGGCGGTGGAAAGCAGGCGGAAAACGGCTACGGCCGGTCGCTGACTCGGAAGTGGTGGCCGCCATCCCTGGACGGCCCTTCTTGCCACTAGGACAGTCTGGCGTCGTAGCATGGCTGATCCCAAATAATGGTGAGTTCTTCCAACTGTTCTTCGCAATACTTAAGGATATGTGCAGGTAATTGGTTAGGGTTTTTCAAACTGGTAGGATGGCGATAATAGATAGAAACAGCACAAACAGCCAAAAAAAAAAAAGGTGTGGTCAAAATTTTTGCTACATCTACAAAACTAATTGCAGCCATCAACACTTGAAGCAGTCATCCCATGATCTGTTTTGAAACCGCCACCCCTTTGGCTCCCCCATTAAGTCAAACAATAACATTAACGGTTTTGGGGGGGCTAGACGTCACCGGTCACGTGCGGCGTCGGTTTGGGATAAATCCAAACAACCTGCATGGCGCGACCCCCACTAGTGACGTGCCAATCAATAAATACCCAAAACACCATTCATTCTTTTGCCAAACCTCCCATGTCCGAATACCTGAACCTCAAGAAAGCGGACCTCGTGACCGTCTGCAAAAAGCTCGAGATCCACACCCTCTCCAAGGACACCAAGAAAGTGTTGGTGGAAAAGCTCGATAGTTATGTGGCCCAAAATCCTCAAGATGGACTTTTGACCATCCAAAGCATTCTAGACGAAAGCGAGGAATTGGCGGAAGAAGCCACCCTCAATGAAGAGGCCACCGAAGACGAAGACGACGATGAAGACGACGACGACGATGATGAAGTTTCGGCTGCTGACACCAAGGTCCCAGTGACCACCGAAGATGATGATGATGATGAAGAAGACCTCGACTACAACGCGCCTCCTCCCATCAATCTTAAGCAATACATTGTTGACCCTATCATCAATTATTCGGAGGAATGGATCGATAAGTTGTACGAGTTCACCGATAGTGTAGGCATCACCTACCTCGAATACTCCGATGTGTTGAGAGAGCAATTAAGTACCAGTGTCTCCCTCAATTTCTTAGAAGTCTTGGGTGAAGCCTTGTTCTTTTTGTACACTCATGTTCCTTTGGTTCCTCTCAAGGAAAATGCCTTGAACCACCAGTTGTTCCGTGACAACAGTGTGTTTTTGGCCAAAAGCACCTTACCTTCTCCCCAAATCACCGCCTTGTTTCAATCCTCGGTCATCTCTACTTATTTGCTTTGGGTCTTGACCGCTGTGCTCCTTCCTTTGTTGGCTTCTTACTATGTCAATTTCTCCAGAAGAGTGCTTGTTTTCGACGGTGCCGAAGGCATCATTGGTAGAATCTACTCCTACGATCCTTTTGTGTTTGCCGTTTCCAAATTGGTCATTTTCTACTTTGTTTCCCAATACAGCTCCTGGACTAACTTACACTCGTTGTCGGGTTTATGGTACGCTATTCAAAATTGTACTTTGATCCATCTTGGTGTTTTCCATGGCTTTATTACCCAATTGGGCTCCTTCCCAGTAGTATTGGGTCTTGCAAATATTGCCATTGCCCTTTACTCTCAATTTGAAGACTACTAATTCCATCGTTTTCAAATCTGCTTGTTCAACCTCGCTTTCCCTCCTTTAGAACCTCCGGTTCTTGTCTATTATTTGTTTTTTCTCTTCATTTCTACAAGTTCCTATGTGTTACTTACAAATCCTTCTCCTTTTTTATTGACTACCTAATTTTGTTTGCCATTCACTTAGTGAAATTTTTTGTATCTGTAATATATTGGTTTTCATTACCGTAGAGAACCATTGCTTATCCACTTCAATCCTTGGTCAGCCATGTTTCTGGGGGAAACACTACTAAGTTCATCCACTCTCAATATCCGGCTGTCTATGTGGTGTTTGTGTAGTCGTCTGCGTGCCTTGGTTGCTGTTTGTTTTGAATTTTCACCATCAGCAATAATATTTGTTTTGATGTTCCTCTCACAGAGAAAAAAAAAAACTGACCCAACAAATTTATTTGCAATGCTGTAGTATTGAAGATTACAATCACCACTCAATATGTCTTTGCTCTCACTTGTAGTGAAAGCTAGTAATTATTTCGCGCCTCCTCAACTGCAACGATCTGTAGCAAGGTGATCTTTTTGTACGGAGTTTCCAGCTAATCGCGTAATCTTGCTGAGTTTGTTACTTCGCTGAGGGCCAAACACTTTTCAATCCCATCATCTCCATATCCTTATTTGTCTCGTCCAGTCTGGCCATTTGTGGCCCACTGAATTGCTTCATAATCTTCGCCAACAATGTAGCTTCCGAAGTCTTGGAATCGAGCTCGGCTTTGAAATTATCCAAGCTTCCATTGGGTCCAGTGGTTCCATTGAGAGCGTTACTTCTTCTTCCTCTCCTCTTGACCTGGGGTGTGTTGCTTCCACTGTCAGAGACGTTGGTGTCTGAACCTGAGGTGATTTTATCATATAGTGGACTTTGGAAAATTTGATGTTTTATATTGGATTGCTTGGCTCCAGGATTCTTAGCATCTTTGTTCATCTTACTACGGATATCTCCTGTGATAATATTGAATTCTTGGGGTGTAATTAATGGCATGAAATCTTGGACATTCGAAAGTGGTGATTCTTCATTAAGTTTTTCCAAATCGTTGGTTTTATAAAATACTTTTTCAAGATTTTCAATCTCTTTGTTTTCCAACTCATCATTAATTGATTTTCTCAAAACTTCCTTGATTTCTTGTGAATAGTCTCTCTCTGTCATCCCCGCGAATATCTTCGAGGAATCTTTCGATTTGATATCACTCAAATCTTTATTGTTACCATTAAGATAATCATTAAATAAATCCTTTTGAAACTCAAGAAAATGTTTTAGTTTCTCTAACTTGTTAACCATTACCATATTCATATGCTTGTAAACTCTATTAGAATCGTGATAAAAATTAAATGAATTTTTTAATAATTCATAATTTTGACTTAGTTTAAGCAGCACTAATTCTTCATCTCGAAGTGCTCCAATCTTTTCCAGGTACATCAAAAGTTCTTCATCATTAATTTTTGAATCTGTGAATGAGATTTTTGACAGTTGGAGGTTTTGTAACCGTTGAAGTAAATGGTTTCTTCTATCAAAATATATTTGATCACGGTTCTTGTCAGCAAATTTTTCCAATTCTTGAGAAGATTTTAAAAGCTCATTTCTTCTTCTTTCTTTATTATTTCCATTGGCTAAACTTATATCTTTGCCTGGGTTACTAATTACTTCGGATGTAGATACTGGAAGCAATTTTGATTCTGCAGAATGTGATGCACCAAAATGAGAATTAAACTCTCTATTTCTTTTTTGAAGCTCTGATTCTTTTACTGGTTGGTGTGATTCGGGTTGTTTCAACTCTGTTCTTTCTTCACTCAATGTCGACTGTACCGTTATAATTTCAGAGGGCCTGGCACTAATTTCGACCTGGTTTTTGATTTGTTGATTCGCAAGATCATGGGGATCGAAATAATCTTCGGTATTTATCCCATCTAAATACTCACAGTACTCATTAAAATCGTTTTCCTTTGCTCTTTCAAGATCAGAATCCTCTTCTGTTTTCAGCCTAGAATTAGCAAACGCCAACGCCTCTTCCTCTAGCTTTAGCTTTCTTAGTTTCTTTTGCCTTTCATACTCACCAATTTCAAACCCTTCTTGTTCAGATTGTGTCTTTATATCAAATAAAGAACCTGCAGCACTGGCCACAACCATATCAATTCGTGGTAAATGCTCATATGCATCTATAAAGGCGTCAAAAACGGCCCCAGGAACCAAGTTAGACTTATGTGCTAGCACAGGATATGGCATGTAATTTGGTGGTGGGAATGGAAGTGGTGGGATCTGTAAGTAAACTGGAGGTGACTGTTCCACAGATTCCAGGTCTTTACCTTTTCTTCGGGTTCTTCTTGGAGGAGTAGATGGTCTCCTTTTAAAGGACGCTACAGAATAAGGAAGTTTATCTGATTCAATAACGGGAGGTCTTGGGTATATGAAAGGAACCATGATTCCTCCTTTTTCGTCCTCATTTGCATCATTTGCATCTGACCTATCCAAAGGATCATCGTATGTGGGTAAAAAAGGTGGAAGCGGCGGTGGAAACAGTTGAAGAATCCCATTCACCTGTTCTGCAACTAAAGGGTCATTCAAATCGGCGTTTAAATCAGAATAAAAATCGGACACCTTAGCATTGGGTTGGATAATAGGAATCATGGTAGCAGGAACTGAATGCACAGCAGCAGTGTCTTGGAATAAAGGAGGTACATGGCCTTGATTAAACCCTCCGGGGAATGTGGTAGGGATGTGAGGAAGCGTACGTAGGGTTCCACCTTGTTGGTTGTGGGAAAGGGTTGCAGTCGGTGGCAGAGGACCTGTGTCCAAAGACCGGGGAACCGCCGAAGTTTTTTGTCTTTTGTAGGACGCATTGAGGAGTGCTGATAGCGTCTTTGGACTGGGAAGCTCCAAGCTTCGTTTGGTACGATCCACACTATGCTCCATGGTTGGGAGGTAACGGATGGTTGTAAATTTTAAAGTTACGAAAAAAGGAACTAGAATGAGCGCAGTGACTAGCGACAATTGATAGTAGCCCAACCCAACCCAACCCAAGCACACAAACCGAACGGGATTGAGCTCACCAAAGAGAAGTAGCCAGAACTAGACTGCTGGATATATAGGCGCCTTCTGTCTGCTCAGCCGCCTAGTCTCAGAAAGAGCCGGTTCCTGGAGGTTGAAAGGTAGGCGGTAGATTAGGTTGCAATTGATAGTGCGGCGACTAGTAAAAGCAACCACCAAGAGGGGGAAATATACCCTTATTTATACGCTAGGAAGTATGTAGGGGGGGGGGGGGGGCCCCGCTGGGGGGGGGGGGGGCTGGGGGGTTCCA
>JAKTXG010000084.1:0-59562 GCA_030561385.1 Suhomyces bribrorum | reverse complement strand
TCAATCAAGACACAGTATCTATCACTAATTACCTGCTGAAAGAGACTTTGCAACTACATTACCTCTTCAATTGTGACAAATTTTCAAAGAGAGTGGCTTGAGGCCATATTTAAGCACAAGAATAGGCTAAGTGATGTTGATACATTGAATCAACCCAGCAACGGTCGTCAAAAACTTGAATGTTTGAAGTAAGAACTTGGCTACGTTCCGGCTTCAAAGGTGGCAATTTTTCAAGACAAACATATAAATCAGTCCATAATTGAAGCATAAGAACAGAGTAACCGACTTCAAGAGAATAGATCATTTAAGACACAGTGCAATAATAATAATACACCAAAAGAAATAATTCAACTAGCTACATATTTCTATGATGACTATTTTCCAATGAAAACTATTTGAGTCCATAAATGAAACTCAGCAACAAAGGAAGCGATGTTGATTATCTGGATCTCTTGAGCCATAGTCACAGGCTAGCTACATGCTGAATGAAAACATTTAACTACACACATACTTTAATTGTGGTAGTAATAAAAAAAATATAGTTTAAGGATATAAATGAAGGGCATGAACTGGGCAGCCCAATTCGATAGATTGGATCGATCGGTACACAGTCACTCACTAGTTACATATTTAAAGAAACACCTCAGCTGTTTTCATCCGTCAAATATGGCAATTCTTGGAATGGGTGTCCATGAATAAGTCCATAAATGAAATACGAGAAGAGTTATACCACTGTTGATATTGGATCAATAGAGAGACAGCCCTAATCCTGTCCTACATTCAAAGAAACAGCTTAACTATACTCACGCTTCAATTGTTACAACTTTTCAAGAAAACCTTTTTGGGCCCATAAATTGATCCAAAAGGCGAGATAACCAAAGTTGATAGAATGGGACAATCGAGAGACAGTGCCACTCTATTAATGTGCGGAAGGGAATGACCCAAATCAATTGATGCTTCATTTGAGTCAGATTTTCAATAAATCAGTTGTTAATCCATAAATGAAACTGCAGCTCATTATAGCGGGTGATGAAATGTTGAACCGATTGGAACACATTCTCGCATTAATGGAATACTTGAAGAAACCTTTAAACTACTTTCAAGTATTATATGGGACAATTTTTGGTAAGAAAATTGTTTGAGTCCATAATTGAAGTACTAGAGCACAATCTCAGACATCCGTCGAATGGATACATCCAGAATGATCACACAATACTTGTAAGCTGAACAATACAATTTACCTCCACTGATGCTTCGATAGCGACGATCTTTCTCAAAATCTGATTTCAATCCATAAATGAAGCACAAGAGAAGGAAAAGCGACGTTGATAGTGTGAGCCGATCCGCAAACAGTAACATGATACTTTTACGTTTAAAGAAACAATTTGACTATCTTCATGCTTCAATTGTGCTAATTTTTTCCAAATGAATTCATAAAACAGTCTATAATTGAAGCGCAAGAACCGCATAACCGACGTAGAGAGAACAGACCAAATGGGACACAGTACCAGGACATTTTTATACTAAAAGGAATTAATTAGCTACAGTCATGCTTCAATGAAGACAATTTTTCAACACAAAATGTTGGAGCCCATAATCGAAACACAAGAACAGGATGCCTGTCTCTGATAATATTATTCAATCAGGGCATAGTTGCTCATTGTATCCGTGTCTAACTAATCAAATAAACAAACTTATTCTTCCAATTGTGACAATTTTTCAAGAAAAAATGCCTTTGGTCCACAGCTGAAGCCCCAGAACAGAACAAGCAAAGTTCTTGTGATAGATAACTTGAGATACAGGGGCACAATGTTAATAAATTCGAAACAGTCCTTCATTTGAATTTAGGCTTCGACTATGGTACTTTTCAAGAAAACTTGGTATGAGTGAATAAATCAAATGTCAGAGGAGTAGAGCCGATGTCGATAGGTTAGATCGCTTGAGACAGAGTAACACCTAATTCAGAAAGAAACAGACCATTGGCAGTTATGCTTTGATTGTGACAGTTTACATGAAAAAGATCATTTTAGTGTATAAATGAAGCACCACAATAGAAGTAACGTCCTTGGAAGGTTAGATCAATCAACTCTCGGCAGCATTGTTGTAGTAAGCTGAAACAAACAAATCAGCATCCCCCGTAATACAATTATGGCAATGTTCAATAACAAGTTCATAGATCATTAATGAATTATAGGAACATGATACCCAAGGGAAGTAAACAGATTAATTAAGCCATAGGATCACACTACACTCATGCTTTGGTTGTTACACTTTTTCAAAAACTAAAGTTTGACCCCATGAAAGCCAACATTAATAGAAACGATTCAATTAGAAATTATCGTACAATAGCGAATTAAGGGAATTATGTAATTCCTTTATATTCGGATTGTGATGGTTTTTCAGAAAACCTGTTTTGTATTTCTAATGGAAGTACAAAGCAGCATGGCGGATGGTGCAATGTATGAACCCAGACAAACTACTCAGTTTTACACGCCTAGAAAAACAACTTGGCTTTATTCATGCTATTTGTTTCCGCATGAGTCTATAATTGAGTGGCATGAGCAGAGTAATTGACTTTAAATGGCTGATTCAACCAGTGTTGCGTTAGTATGTGAGAATAGGAATCATTTTAATTCATACTTCAATATACCATTTAGAACTATATGAAAGCGAACACTTGTCACGTGATCAATTATTGATTTCAAAAATTTTCCAGTTAGTTTAACCACAACCAAAGAAACATGGTCAATTTCAGTACCTATACCCAGCGTGCTGAGATTCATAGCTCATCAGTCGCCAAAAGATTGTTTAATCTTATGGAGAAAAAGAAAACCAACTTGTGTGCCTCTATTGATGTGAAAACTACTGCAGAATTCTTGGGGCTCATTGACAAACTTGGACCTTATATTTGTTTGGTGAAGACTCATATCGATATAATTGATGATTTTTCGTATGAAGGAACCATTGAGCCTTTACTTAGGTTGGCGAAAAAGCATGAATTTATGATATTTGAGGATCGTAAATTTGCTGATATAGGAAATACTGTGAAATCACAATATGCTGGAGGGGTATACAAAATTGCCCAATGGTCGGATATAACCAATGCTCATGGGATCACTGGTGCTGGTATAGTACAAGGTTTGAAGGCTGCTGCAAAGGAAACAACAGATGAGCCCAGAGGACTATTGATGTTAGCGGAATTATCGTCCAAGGGATCCTTAGCATATGGTGAGTATACCGAAAAGACCATTGAAATCGCTAAGACCGACAAGGAGTTCGTTATTGGATTTATTGCGCAAAGAGATATGGGTGGTGCTGACGAAGGATATGATTGGATTGTCATGACTCCGGGTGTGGGTTTGGATGACAAAGGTGATGCTTTGGGCCAGCAGTATAGAACTGTAGACGAGGTTATTTCCACGGGCACTGATGTAATAATTGTTGGCAGAGGTTTGTTTGGAAATGGAAGAGACCCTGAAGTTGAAGGTAAAAGATACAGAGATGCAGGATGGAATGCATACTTGAAAAAGACTAATCAGAATAGATTACAATAATCCAACATGCAAAACTAAATAATGAGAAGTAGCCACTATACAAGTACAACCCAAAAATTAATAAATAATTAATCATAACCTAAGATACAAATTATTTCCTTCTATATTAATGTCACATTAATTATCTAGTTCATGAAACTAACGCCTCATCATCGAAATTATCTGCCAACTTTGTTCTCATAATTTCAAATACTAAAAGCCCAACCGATGTAGCAGGAATAGTAGTTAAGGCATTTCTCACAAACCCCTTATATGCTATATTGAACCATGTCGACTTTGATTTGTTTTTCATTTTCACAATTTGATAATAAGTATCGATGTATGAATTATAATACAATTTAATGAATGGTCGCGAATGCGCGTGGGAAGAGTTATAAATATCAAGAGCCTCAAGTCTTGATAGGTGTATTTTTTGAATTTTGGTTAAAGGATATTGAACTGCCAACAACGAAAACGCGGCCGAAGCACCAGCCAATAATACAAAGGAAGATTTAAGGATTTTTGTCAGTCTTGTTTTTTCTAGCCGGATCAAATTTTCATCCACTTTTGTTTCAGAATCATGAGTGAAGAAAGAAAATTTATTTCGGATCCCCAATTTGATCTTTCTATAAGTTGTTATCATCCTATAAGTTAAATTATATCCTTTTGTCTTTACTAATTCGAACGTGGAGAAATAAAATGCAAATCCAAGACTTTCTTTGATAAGAGAAAACCCATATCCAGCGAATACACCCACCAAACCAATTTCTTTTAATTTTCTCAAACCATAAATCCAGAGATTGGGGCACTCTCCGCTCAACATTTCCGCTGCAGTCAGTCTTGTATATATCGCATCAACGGGAGCTGCTGCTAATGATTGTGCAGCACCAGCCACAAATCCAGCCTTCCAGGTATCTATGGCGTCATAGTTAAAAACTTTGATGGCTTCTTTGGAGCGAGTACTATCGAACTTGTCCAATGCGGCCAAATAGGTACCATATAGAATCAAACCGGTGGCAGAATTCGCCACCAATGGCGGCATGATCTTCTCAGGAATGAACTTCCAACCTTCTTTCTTCACCACATTAACGAGCATGCCGATGGACGAATGGGTTCGTATGCTATACGGTTTTTGGTGGATATTATCATGTTTGATGGCCAACTCTCTAACATAGGCCAAGTAGTCGAATCTAGAAGGTCGAAAGAGTTTCACGGGTGTCCGTAGATACAATGCTTGTAGTTGATATATTATTGCTCGAATACCAGCAGTGGAAACAGTAACCTGTTGGTTTGAATTCTTTGATTTCGAGGGTTCATGATCAAATGATCGGGCAGATGTATCTAGTAGTATAGGAGGCGAGGACAGTATCGATTGAGATGGATGTCGGCTCATTGGGGAGCCTTTTCTGTGTTAGATCTAACTGTCGACTAGTTTGATGAGCTCAGATGCAGTAATAACGATTCCTCTATAAGTAGATACTTTGTTTTTCCATGTGGAATCTGCTAATCACCCTCTAGGACTTTGAGTTCGTCAGCTGGATCGTTCGTCTCTTTCTTGATCAACCTTTTTAAGCCTCACGTTCTCATGCTCAAAACATAAACGTGAGACAATGTCTACAAATATTACTCTAGTGAATACATTATCGGGCATGAATGACCAAGGTATAAGCCCTTTAATTGTTCCTATATCATCTAGCTACAGTATTCAAGAGTAAATAGTCTAATTTAAAAACTTCAAGTTAACACCTTGATAATATTAATTGCAATTGTTTTGATCGATTACGCACCGTCATCAACTAATATTGTAATACTATTCTTCACGGTAAAGGATGATTTCACTTTGTTTGAAGTATCTTCTCGAATCTTCATCTATCAATACCAACGATAAGTAGGTCCTGGTAGAAAACTTTTTGTTAATATCCTTGTATGTTGGTATCAAATCGAATCCTCCCAAAAATAGTCTAATGGGGATGGTTTCACCTTTGATTGGAGCACCGTCCATGATTTCAAATCTAATTAGAGTCTCACTGTCAATAACCTGATTGGGAGAAACTCCTACTGTCTCCCTCTTAATTAAAGACAATTCCATATGCTTTATTTTCAACCTTACCAACAAGAAATATATTCTTCCAATAATTACATCTTTCAAAGAAAATCGAGACTTCAGATATTCGAATTCAATATGCAAACAATCTTCTATACCTACATCCATCTTCACTGTAGGTGTAGTGGTAGAGGGAGTGGTGTGTGCATTCACGGACTTGTCTGCATTAGTTGGTGCATTTGCTTGAGGAGCTGGAGGTGTTGATGGTGGACAACTATATTGATATACCCATAATTCCTTTTCTCTAATGACATCCGACGATGATTTCTTGGAGACATTTACTTTTATAAAGTACTTTAATCGGGCATTTTTCCCCCGGTAACTCTCGTACTGCTTCTCCACATTTTTGAATTCGAAAGGATAAGTTTCCTGGTGAGTCAACTGTGCTGGTGCTGATAATTCTGTAGCCAATGATAAAAATTCAGAAGTAATTAATCCATCAACGTTAGTTTCTATCACTCCCAACATTTGCACTTTTATTCCTTGATGATCCACCTTTTTACCTTCTTTAGCCCGGATTATCACTGCTCCCTTGACCGATTCTCCATCCTTGTATATAGGTAGTTTTTCTAATCGCCCTTGTGAATTCTTTACATCCACATGCTTTCTATTATCCTCATTATCTAATCTAATCTCAATATCTAAAGACGTCTTGAAAAAGATTGACATTCTGGATAACTGGGTACCAATTAGGCAAACGGTTGGGGTACAGTTTTATATGGTAACAACACAAAATTTTACCACGTGACTTCATTTCAAATTAGTATAAAATCACACTTGAAATCCAGCACTTAGTTACTATATCAAGAGTGAATGGTGTTAATATATTACAATTTTGACTGTTTATAGCTCCACTAAAAATATATGGGCTAGAAATGTACTATAATAATTACTAGCAAATGTTTATACACACCAAGGAGCATTTATAGTTATATGAATGCTTAAATAAAAAAAAAATATTTTATACCAACTAAACACATTACTTTTACCTATAGATAAATATCCAGATCGAAAGACAGTACGTTTAGTTTTCAACTTTGCAACATCATCTGTCTTGGGTGGCAGTTTATATGGTTCGCGCACGACTTACTGGTGCCCCTGGAGTGTTAAGCTTGAACAGTTGAAATACAATTCAACCAAGGTAGTCACGTTTAAGAATTAAAAAATAACTCCATTGATAATCGGGAGAATCCACTATTGAAACAAAAACACTAATCCAACCGCTAGCGTCACAGCGAAGTGGGCGTCTACGCTAATTCAATTAGAAACTATCAAGACTCAACTGACTTTGATCAATGTATATGGACGAAATTGCCCCGGATGTGGTGACTCCACATGATTTGAAAGCAAGTCAAGATCAACCGTTAAAGCATCTAGATACGGTGATTGCATTATATGACTTTCCAGGAACTCAGCCATCACATTTGCCATTAAATTTGGGTGATACAATATATGTTTTATCAAAATCAGACACCGGATGGTGGGATGGTGTTGTGATATCCAATAATGAACTACTGAGAGGATGGTTTCCGCATAATTATGTTCGGTCTGTCAATTATGTTCAACCTGTATTAAACAAATTGAAAAGCAACAAAGAGATCGATTCCATTACAGCCGCCAATACTGCAGCCAATGTTCTAATTCCTTCGTTCACAAATTTACTTCAAAAGAACATAATAGATTCTGAAAAAAACTCTCCTGCTAACGGATCTAGAAAGAATTCGGTGGTGAGTTTTGCTAGCTCCGAAACGAGTATCCCTTCTGATTCTAAGGTAAATACTTCATTTAATTCTTCACAGCAATCAAGCACTCCATCACAGCAATCCGCTACAAACCCCCAACGCTCAATATCCCAAATACTTGATCCCATCGAACATAAAGAGACTGAATATACAAACATTGAAGAAGCAGAAAGATTGGCAGAGGAATATAGTATGAAACATAATAAAGTGGTTACTTGGATCCCAAAGTGTACTACTAGTGGTGATTCTATTTTTTATTCAGAGTCCTTGGATATATATTGTGAAACAGTTCCCTTTGTTTCCTTTGACGATGATCTTATATTCCCATCAAACCTCGATTTACCATCAACTCAAGCGTTGAATGATAAGCCTATTATAAAGATAGAATCAGGTGCAAGCAACAATGAGAACAATAACTTGCTAGGAGCAAGATCCAATTCTTCTTTCGATCCTCTAAAGAGAGAATCTAATGCTTCTTCTGTAAATTCTCAAAGTTCAGGAACATCTTCAAAGCATCAATTTTCACAACCATTTTTCGCTACCGACAATCTTTTTTACAAGCATCCATCTGACTTGACTAAATGGAGTGAAGTAAAAGAAAAATTTTTATACCTATTGGATTTATCATTTAAAGCATTGAAAGACCAAAATAAACTGTTATTTAGTACTCATTTCTTCAAATTGCACAAGATGATTTCGTTGGTATTTTCGGCTTCAAGGTTAGCGCAGGATGATTTCATCAATACAAAATACGAAAAATCAATACGAAGAAAATTGAAGAAGATAGCTAGTTCATTTGCTCAGGTTTATATAAATGGAATCTTGCACTTGAGCATCATGCATTATTCCTCTGCGAGTTCTGAAGATCACTTATTCAGTATGGATATGACCAAATTAAATAAATCAACGGGTAGCGGTAACTATAGCAATGGTATCCTAGAATCGACCGGATCATCATTATCTACCATAAGACAAAATTCGGAAGACTATTCGGGCAACAATGATAACTTGAACTCAGTTGCTTCTAATTTGCATAAGCTAACTTTGAATGAGGATCAAGATTTTGTCACCTATTTTCAACAAATTGAATATGAAGTTGATAATCTTCGGCATCATATGATTTCCCTAACAAAAATTTTTTTGAAATTGACGGCCAAAAAGAAACTGCACCGATCCGACTATGATCCTACTGATATGTCTGAAGACGAAGGACAAGATAGATATGATTTGTTACCTCAATTGTACCCTAGATTCATCACCGATGAATTCAACGGGGGCAATTGGTGTAATCCATTTTTTACCTCGAAGAACCCAGTTTTGAATGTGAGTGGTGATGAGAAGAAAAACAGATACCACTCTAAGGTGATTATTGATAGTCTGGCATATGAATCGATCCGTCGTTATACTGAAGAGATGACTTCTCTTAGCCGAGAAACACTCCAATACTTGGATCCTAATGTCCAACATTTGTACTTTAATGATACTTTAAAGGGAGAAAGAAACACCCAAATTTTACGATTAATTTATAAATACTTGAATCACGCAAGTTTAATGATTGATTTAATTGAATCCTTTGATTTTACTGTTTTCTGTTTGATTAAACGATACTCTTCCGATCAGGATGACCCAGAACTATTGAAAAAAAATTTCGAGAAGAAAAACCTTGCGGAATCCCCAAGTTCATCTAGCCCTTTGACATTTGACTATCCTGTTGTTTTGGATTTTTTCCTGTTGAAGCAGAATTTTCATAATTTGATATTAAGGATTATCATGGCAACGCAATCACTTACTCTTGAGGATCCCGAAGTGTTCAGAGGACTCAAAGAAGAAGACCCCTTATTCTACAATCGTGAAATCCTTAAGATGCCGACTGAGAAAGCAGCGATGCTTCTCAGCAATATATTATCTGATCAACTCAATCAGTCGAAAGGTAATGCAATATCTCTTAATCCAGACACATTGATGTCGGGCTACTTAGAAGATGGAATTACGTTTATTGATGAAATTTTATCAGTAATCAGGCAGTTGATTGATGAAAGAGAAACAGTTCTTAACTACGCCACAAGAGTTATGCATGATGATTTCAATGTGCAATTATTGATGATCGAAAGAAATAACACCATACTTTCAACAAAGTCCGAAGAAGGTGACTCATATTATAGTGGTGGTCAGAAGAAATCGACTGACACACCATGGTATTTGGAAGGAGACGATGAGTATGATCTTCTCTTGGATATGAAAGGAAACATCAAGGGTGGAACCAAAGAAGCTTTGATCTCTCACTTGACACATCATGACTTGTTTGATTCAAGTTTCAATTCTACCTTCTTACTCACATTTGCTTCAATAATGACCTTGGGTGAATTTATTGGCTTATTAATCAACAGGTTTAACATTGAGGCGCCTGAAGGATTAAGCTATGAAGAATTTAATACCTGGATCTCAAAAAAGCAAAATACGGTAAGACTCCGAGTAATGAATATCATGAAATTGTTGGTGGAAAAGCACTGGTGTGATTCGTATTATAATGAAACACTTTTGAAAAAGTGGTTGGAATTTGCCCAGTCAAGTAGTGTTCAGAGTTATACTGTTGGAAAGCAATTGACAAACAATTTGATCAAATTACTCAATGGCGATCAAGTATGTTTTGAAAGGCAACCGGTATTGCCCAACACAAAACCACCCGCTCCACTAGCCAAAGGATCTTTAATGAAGAAAATCAAGTTGTTGGATATTGATTACATCGAACTTGCCAGACAGTTGACGTTGAGGGAGTTTAAATTGTATTCAAAGATTACCAAATTTGCCTGTTTGGCCAAAGTCTGGGGTAAGAAGTCTGGTTTAAATGAAAGTATTGAACCTATTACCAGCTTTATCAAATCGTCAAATCAGTTGACAAATTATGTTGCCTACATGATATTAAGGAAAACAGAAACGAGAAAGAGAGTCCAAATCATTAGATATTTTGTTCAAGTAGCTGAGAAATGTCGCCAGTTTAATAACTTTTCCTCAATGACGGCAATCATTTCTGCGTTATATTCTTCCCCAATTCACAGACTCAAGAAGACATGGAAGTTTCTCAATGCTGATGCTTTGACACAACTCCAAAACATGAACAAATTAATGAATTCTTCGAGAAATTTTAATGAATATCGTGACGTTTTGAAGTTTGTGGGATCTGAGCCATGTGTTCCCTTCTTCGGAGTTTACTTGAGTGATCTTACTTTCGTTTACCATGGGAATCCAGACTATTTAATGAACAGGACAAGAATCACAAATTTCGCTAAGAGAGCCAAGACCTCGGAAATCGTTTCAGGGATAGATAAATTTAAAACTAGTGCTTTTAATTTCCAGGAGGTTCTGGAGATTCAAAAATATCTTGATTCTTGGTTTGACAAGTGTCCTACTATTGAGGAACAATATCCTCTATCGTTGAACTTGGAACCAAGAGAAGTTGCTCAGAATGCAAGTACTAGCTCAAACTCCAGCAAATCCGGAAATGTCAGTGGTGGATCAGGACATGGACATGGACATCACAGTTTGACACAACATATAAAAAACCAAAAGGTCTCTAATACCTTGAGTAATTTTGCATTTAAAAATTAGTAAACTTAAATATATCTATATATTGAGTAATATAACTAAGTTGTTATGTGGATTTGATTAAAAATTATTTAAAATGCAAGACTAGCAATTGAAATTGTTGGTTATATTTCTGGGGTATTTCTCTGAGCACATATATAAATGTTAGCATAAAAGCCACATAAATAGTACAAACTAATGCAAAATTTGAATTGAAAAAAGGTGGAAATTAATTAGGGTGTTATAGTAAGAATCTTTTATAAGATGTGAAAAGATCGAATGAAGATATCCATATCACAACGTGAGGAACACAGAAGTGTCATACTTTTTTATTTTCATGGCTCTTTGAATTACCAAACTGTAGCTTGAACTGAGGTATTGTGTATGTGTTATGAGGGACTGAGGTTTGTATGTTACCAATTAAACTTTGAAGTTCTTCTATCAAGAAAGCGTCTTCTTGGAGTAACATATCATGAAGGCACTCCAAAATGTTATTTAAATTTGTTTTTTGTTGGCTTAAATGCCGATGGAGCCTTGCTGTTTTGGCTTTTGCAATTTGAATATCACATTCTTCTGGCTTCTTTATAATTATTTCTTGCTCGACTATTAAAGGTGGCGGTGGTCGTTTAATTGGTCGACTCACAGTTGTATTCATAGACTCTGCATGAAGCTGCTCAAAAAATTGTGCTTTGCTTGACACCTTATAAGTGGAGGGTGATGTGATTGCAGACGAATTGGTGTCGACCGTTTCACATGTTGCAGAAGATAGAATAGTTAAGTTCGACTTGGTGCTGTTATTTCGTATGAATTCATGTTCGTCTTCAACCGATGTTAATGATGTGATCTCATATTGATCGTAAATGTCTTGACTAGAATCGATGTCATTATCTAAAAAGAGACTGTCAAGTTGATTGAACAAAGTCTGGGTAGACATTCCCTACCTATATCAATAGAATGAAAGAATAGTTTGGTCGTTTGCAATCTCAACTAAGATAAAATTGCTGTTTCTCTGGAAATTATATATGTTAGTCAATTGGAATTCTTTTTTTACGTAGCCTCAAAACTTTAATTACTCGTCTGTTTTTGATAGTTATCGCGTATTTCTTGTGCAGGGTTTAGGTATCTAAAAGTATGTCGCGTCTATTGTTGCATCCAAACACGGTTTCTAACACTGCAAGGAAGTTTGAATCGCGTCTTGTAACCTCTAGACACTAAAACAAGTCGAAAGTTATTACTACCATAAACATCCCTGGTATGTTTGCCATCTTGGTTAATGTGTAAACTCAAGTTTGCGATATATCCAATAACATTGTAGTAGTCAATAAAATTGTAAATTGGGCTATCAAATTCAGTCTTTTACGTAAATCTTTTTAACTCAAATCTCCTTTATGTATGTGAAGGAAGTAACCCATACATTTTCATCACTGTATTTAACGTTTGAACGGTGAAAAACTAATTCTGAGCGATTGTGGTACTGCATATAAATTAATCAGGTTTAATTGGGGATGAGAGAATCTGACATGTGTTGCATATTCTATAATTTTTAAATTTATGCATTCTGAGAACAAAAATGTCGGATACATACTAGTGACATGATACTCTCCTAGATATGGAATTTATGAGCTATATAGTATTTACCTGCAGACATAGTATTTCCTTCTTATCGTACACCTTTAACCGTCGGAAGGTCCGATAGATACCTGAACATATTTCGCAGCTATCTATCAAAATCGTTATCGGATCCCCGCGGAGTGATAAACGTGACTAAATTTAGATATAAAAGAAGCCAAAATACTCAAATATATATCGTTAACAAGAACTTATACTCTTGAACAATCGACAATAAAATAACCAATTATACAAAATGACTACTTCACCAAAGACTGTTTGTGTTTTTTGTGGTTCCTCTTTCGGATCCAAGGCTTCATTTGCCGAGAAGGCCACTGAATTAGGAGAAGCAATAGCTGCAAGAAAATGGGGTTTGGTATATGGTGGAGGTACTACTGGAATTATGGGTACTGTCGCTAGGGCATGCGCAACAAATGGAGGTTATGTCCACGGAATCATTCCCGAGGCCTTGATTTCGAGAGAAAGATCAGATGAAGTTTCAAGCGAAGAAGTTAATGCAAAGATCAAGGAATCTATTGATAATCATGATGGTTCCAGTCCTTTCCCCGACTCCAAGGAATATGGAAAAACCACCTTAGTCAAGGATATGCACACTAGAAAACGTTTAATGGGGGAAGAAGCTGATGCTTTCATCGCATTACCAGGTGGGTATGGAACTTTGGAAGAATTGATGGAAGTGGTGACTTGGTTTCAATTGAATATTCACAACAAGCCAATTGTGATTTTCAATACTGATGGATTTTATGACAACTTCTTGAAATTCATTGATGATGCAATTGCTGACGGTTTCGTAAGTGCCAAAAATGGTGAAATAATCAAAGTTGCGAATACTACTGATGAAGTCCTAAATGCAATTGAGAAGTTTGAAGTTCCTGAAGGTCGCTTTAACTTGAAGTGGGATACTACCTGAACCAAATCCAACAAAAAAAGAAACGAAAAAAATAGAGTGTGCTCAAATGCATGTTATAAACTGAAATTTATTTCTATGGTTACTCTATAAATAACTTAATTAAATGCACAACAATGAATATTAAATTGTAAACTGAGAAATATCAAATTTATCAGTTCAAATATAGTCATCTAATGAGGATTAAACTCATCATCCAAGTGTTCGTCATGAACATGGAATAAATCTTCAAATTCATCATCTGGAATTTGGACTTCAGAAAGGTACCCAGTAGCCACATCGTAGATCATCCCCCACACTTCAATTTGCCCATTTTTGAGGGCCATAGATGCACTAGGGTGTCTTTTAAGAGCAGTCACAGAAGCAATGATATTCAACTCAGCCAACTTTCTGGCTTTTTCCTTTGGATTCAGATTATATTCATTCAACAATTTCAAATTTGCAGCTCTGATATGTCTTATGGGGTTTAACCATAAGTCCAAGACTCCACCTATCTTCTTTGAAGAAAGAGATGCCCAAACGCCTCCACAATCGGTATGACCGCACACAATAATTTTACTTACCTTCAAGACATCCACAGCAAATTGAATAACACCCTGAGAACTTATATCATTAGCATTAACAATATTTGCAATATTACGGTGAACAAAAATCTCACCAGGTAAAGTGGCTAAACAAGATTCACCAGCTCTTGAGTCAGAGCATCCAATCCACAAAGTATGAGGTGATTGTCCTTTACCATTCAAGTCAAACACTTGATTAGAATGGTTATGTTTTACTGAATCAACGTAATAATGGTTATTGTGCAAGTAATCTGCCATGGTGGATTCTTTTGATAAGGTGAATGGAAAATTCGAATGGGATGACTGCTTTTTAATAGGGGCTGGTTTTTCATTGCCATTAACCTCTTCTTCTGTTTGGAGATTAGTCAAATCACTTTCATGATCCTTTTCCAATTGATACTGTAAAATGTTTTCTCTGCCCATCTTCGTATTTGCACTATGGAATGTTCTAATTTGTTTTCGAGCTACGTCAGCTATCTGACGATGTACTAATTTCAACGAAGTCACTGTGTACTTTTTAAATTTGTAATCTTGAGGAGATAGGACAATATATATATTCTTATACTCCAGCTAAGAATTTTGTTGGAAATTGTAGTCTATGACTCTTCGCCAGCCGTCTATTTGAACGATAATGTAATAGACTAATAATGACATGCCCTCAACCAATTGAACTTCGTGGATGGTAAGTTGGCTCCCTGTGCTTTCTTTTTTTCTTTCTTTTGGGTAGCTCATTTTACAGTTTATCAGTGATGTAATCTCTTAACTGTAAATAATATGATCCACACAATCTGTTGACACCACAGAAGATTAGTCTTCACCAATTTAAAGATGAAATAAAGGGTTACTAAAACTACTTCTAAGTGGACCAGCCACGAAACTGAGATAGATATAAACTCGTAGTACTTCTAGTGCCATACTTTCAGAAACGTATTCCTAAAAAAAATTAGATCAATAATTGATTTATCACAAAGATAAAACTGGCCATTTCGCAGATAAGAACATGTGACCTTGGTGACGCTATTGTGGTGGTCTGCATATTCAATCGATAGGCGAAGAGGAAGACATCATATACCATGCATCAACGGTTTCCAGAGAAAATCCATCAGCAGGTTTGGTACGAGCTGTCTTCCCTGCTTATAAGTGCTAAGTGTGCCAGACATTTCAAAATGCCTATTTCTCATGAATTACGATATGGTTTTTGAATTGAAAACTTTCTTGGACCTATGGACTTAAAATGACATATCAAGACGTTACATAAAAGTTTTTAATGGATATGAAGGTCCGAACAAAAATTTCGCTACTGTGCACACTAAATTTTTGTTGGGAGGTAAAAGATCCACCCTGATCTGGTCTTCCGTGCATTACGTAATAAAAAAGCTTCTGGATCAAAAGTAAGACGCGTGTCTAATGGCAGTAATGGTAATGTGATAGTACGAAATGAATTCAGCAATTGAAGAAGATGGCTACGAATCTACTCCTCCTACTGAGATAGATATAAGTACCATCATCAAAGAGGAATCAAGAAAAGATGAGTCCAAGGAGCAAATAGAGTTTAACCATTTATCAAAGGATCACAAACTTGACAGATTGAATAATTTGATCCAAAAATCTCAAGTATATTCACAGATTATAGCCGATAACATTTTACAAAATAGTTTAACTTCAAAAAGCTCACATACTACTACAGGGAAGAATGAGCCCTCGGCTAAGCAAATTAAAAAGAAAAGGAAAACTACAAAACAGCAAGACATAACAACAATGTTGTCTACAAACATTTCTGCCTCAACCAGGGCCTCAAGAGACGCCATCGAGGCTTCACAAAGCTCATTTGCAACTCAGCCAAAATTGATAACTGGAGCTTCTATGAAAGATTACCAATTAGAAGGTTTGCAATGGCTCATTACTCTTTATGAAAATGGTTTGAATGGAATCCTTGCAGACGAAATGGGACTAGGAAAGACGTTGCAATGTATCTCATTTTTAAGCTTTTTAATAGAAAAGGGCATTTCTGGTCCATTTCTTATTGTGGTACCTTTATCTACCCTTACTAATTGGCTAAATGAATTTCAAAAATTTTCCCCCCTTATCGAAGTATTTAAATATAACGGTTCAAAAAGTGAGAGACTGCTAATAAATCTTTCTAAGTTGATAGATAAAGACAAAAAAAACGTTATTATTACTTCTTATGAAATTTCCATACGTGATTTTAAGAAGCTAAATTCAATTAGATGGAATTATTTAATTGTGGATGAGGGCCACAGACTCAAAAATAATGATAGTACCCTTATAAGGTTCTTAAAAAAATTGGATGTTGCCAACAGACTTCTCATCACTGGAACACCACTTCAAAATAATTTGAACGAATTATGGTCCTTGCTTAATTTCATTCTACCTGATATATTCCATGACCTCGAGCTTTTTCAGCAATGGTTCAATTTTGATGAATTGACTAATTTTGAACAAAATAATATCGACAAGGCAGATGAAGAAACAAAGCAACTTATAAAGCTTAATATCCAGGAGAATCTAGTCAAAAATTTGCATACCATTTTAAAGCCTTTTATCCTCAGACGACTCAAAAAAGACGTCATTCTGTCTTTACCTCCTAAAAAAGAATATTTGATTCATATTCCTTTAACCCCCTTACAGAAGAAATTGTATTATGATGCTATCGATGGTAAACTTTCAAAGAGCCTTGTTGAAATAGCAATGAAGGAATTCTTAAATTATAACTATCCTAAATACTTCAAAACAACACATGATTTTAAAAGAATCGATAATTATTTATTGGATCCGTCCTTGAATCCAACACCTTCAGAAGTGAAAACAATTAATTACTTAGAAGCAGATTCAGATAATGATTTTGATACACCTGATACACCTCTGGAAGCTGAAGAAAATGAGACTAAACAAATCCAAAACACTTTCTTAGTGCTGGAGAAAGAATTGGACAAAATGAAAATATCCTTGACTGAAAAGCAAAATTTAATTTTGAATGAGTTGTATAAGAAAGTGCAAAAGGATATTAATAATTTGAGCTTACAAAATATGATGATGCAGTTAAGAAACATCTGCAATTCTCCGTATATATACTATGAGCCATTCAATATTAAAAGCTCTTCCAGTCAAGACGAACGTACTTTCATGAAGCTCTTATTAAAAAATTCTGCCAAGATTCAAGTTTTAGATCAATTGTGTTCTGAGCTTCTCAAAAAGAACCATAAAATATTGATTTTCTCGCAGTTTACCAAATTATTGGACTTGTTGCATGATTGGTTTCATTTCAAGGATATAAATATTTCAAGGTTGGATGGTAGCACAAGTCTGAGTGAAAGAGACGAAGAAATCAAACGTTTTCATAGAGAATCGGGAACTAAAGTCTTCTTGTTATCAACTAGAGCCGGAGGATTAGGCATTAACTTGACATCAGCAGATTCTGTTATCTTGTTTGACAATGATTGGAATCCCCAAATGGATCTACAAGCGATCGACCGGGTCCATAGGATTGGACAAACGCTGCCCGTCAAAGTTTTTAGATTTGTTATCCGGGATTCAATAGAAGAAATCTTAATTAGCAAGTCATCATCGAAGAGATTTTTAGAAAAACTAGTCATTCAAATGGGTGAGTTCAAATTTCATAAATTAATGAAAATTATTTCAGACAAAGGTAACGAGAAACAATCTGACATTAATGTGAAAGAATTAATAGAACTTTCCAAGCCTACATTTAAGGTGTCAGGAAGCAAGGATAATAATGTCACCTCTGGTTTCAAATATGTTTTCGAGCGCGAGAGAAGTAATAGAAACACACGCACACGATTGTTGACAGATTTGGAGATGAAGGAATTAATGGACAGATCAAATGAATCTTATATGAATAGCGACCGAAAATTTCCTAATATATCTGAGTATGAGACTCTCAACAATATGGATAAATAATTATTAGTTCTATATCGATGTGTCTAGCAAAAGTTAAATAATATCTAGAAATTTAGCAGATCTATTTCTCCATCTAAAGGCATTCCAAAGAGCACTGTAGCTCCATGTCAAGTTCTCAGCACCCTGCATATATCCATGGTACTTGTTAAACTGCTCAGACATATGACCATGATTGTCGACATGAAGCTTTATAATTTCCAAGAAAGAATCCGAATAACTAAATAGATTCTTGACCAACGTTTTATACGTGTTTGTACCATAATGAATGACTAGTTCTGTTTTCACATCATTCTCTATGTTTTCAATATCAATGAAATCCTTAAAAAAATCCTTATTTTCACAGTTTATTAGGATATTTTCTCGTTTTTTGTTAAGCTTATAAATAAGCTTATAGATAATCTCAGCAGCCGTTGCAGTTGACAAAAACCAAGGATTTCCCTCAGATGTTCCATGCCCATCATAAACATCTTCCGGATACCTACCCAAAGCAACCCCTATGCCATTCAAACCAATAGAATTATGGTTAATAGGGTATCGGTATTTCATATCTCCTACCATCACATTCAATGTATTGAGTAGTCTTCCATCGTCCACATCATGAGGGATATCATTATAATAGTCAATATCAGGATTATGGGAATGAATAGAACCCAATAAAATTGCTGAATCCAACCCGGAACGTAAGCCAGCTTTGAAATATAAGGGAGTTTCAACAATATAACGCATGGTACTCGTAACAAATCCCGAATCATGTTCAATAAACTGTTTCAATTCGGAAAAGGTACTTTTCAATTCCTCCAAGAATTGGTGATCTTTGAATTTTTCGGCAATTTTGGAGCCATCTCTAATTGCTCTCAATTGAGTGATTGAACCGAAAAAATGATAAGAATTGATTTCTTCCCAAAGATCAAATCCATGCTTATTCCAATTTCTAGTGATATAAATTAGGTCTGGCTTTACAATATTTTGATAAATGAACTCTTTGGATTTCAAAAACAGATTAGATATATCCTTATTGTATTTATCCAATAAGTTGAAATAGCTCAATATTGTAATAACTCTTAAGCCGGGGCCATCTCTTTGCGGTCTACCCCATTTATCACTGAAAACTGTGGTGTCAACATGAAACTTTGGTTCCCCCAAACCCGATTTATCAGGGTCATCAAACCCACCAGACTTATTGTTCAATCTCTGAAGGTGATAATTATTTTCAATATATGACTCAATAATGGACTTAATCTTGTCAACATTCTCGAAATTATGATCATCGATATAATAAACCAAAGACTTGATTGTCAATGCCGCATCACGGGTCCACTGATAGAAGTAATCGGGGTTACTTTTTGAAGGGGAGGCAATAACTGCACCCTTAGATACTTCATTTCTATCCAAGTATTGACTAATTCCTCCAATGTTGTTGATAATTCCTTGGAAAGAAATCTCATTTTGATGATGTACCCAAGATTCGAAGTCTTCTTCATGGATACTATCCTTGCTGCGTACAAGTTTGTACTTGAGTTGAGAGACTATGACCCTCCATGCTCCCTGAAAAAAGGACAATTCTCTTAAGTCTGGGAAAGTGACTTCATTAGTAGCATGCATATATAGCCCTTCTGCCAAAGATGTTAAAATAAGAATGAAATAGAACTGACTCAGGACTCTCATATCAATGTCACGATACTGCCGAGAAGATTACAACAATCCAGAGGAGTAGCTAGTGAGTTCAAAGTACAAGGTCCCGAAGTACGATTGCTGTAACATTAGCGCCTAGTATGATCGCAAATATATTTTTTTGCACCCCATAAAAAGGGAACACCCCGGATCGACTGTCATCACAACCCCCAAACCTAATACAGTTGGTTCGGTGTGATTACCACACCTTAGCACTCCGGATTACAGAACGACTAAGGAAATGAATGCACATTTGGGAGGGCAAAATGTCGTCACATTTTGATGTTTAAAACAATTTTCGTGGACTTTCAATAGCGTTTTGCAAATCTAGCGCCCAGTAGAAAAATGAATGTCGCTCTTTTATGTATATTAAGCTACAGAAATAACAATCATATATATATATAATCACAACCTCATAGGCGTGTAGGATTATTATTTATATATATTTATATATGGATAGTATAATTCACATATATAATTGATAAATTCTCCCTGGCAAGCGTTGATTACTTCTAGAAAGGAGCGCCAACCAGGAGTGACATTTATTCTCTTCTCAAAAGCTAGGAAAACGTTATTGAAATCCCACAAACCTCAAAAAGTGACGACATTTTACTCTACCCAGTATTTATTTCTCGAGTGAACCCGTAGCTCGGATTATAAAGGTCGGTAATTACACCGAACTAACTGTATACCCTTCTATACACTACACGTAAGAGTAAGGAAGCATCAAATTCCAAACCCTCCTAAAAACATGTTTTCATTGCCCAAGAACACATAGATCTTACAGAACATCCTAATATGATACAACAGAACATACCTATTTCAGAAAATACTAAAATACTACAACATAAAACCAATAACATAAGAAACAATCAGTCATACACCAACGAATACCCACACCAAAATAAACTCAATAATTAAAAATGCATTAACAATACAGGAGAAGAATTCACAAAGATCGACTTACATAGTAACGAAAACGAGTATACACAACATAGCTAACGTAAAAACTAATTAGTAAGTATATAATTAAATGTATAACTTTACTCATACAATAAGGCTAAACCCGTAACCATGTCCAAACGAAACATACAGAAAATACTTCCAACTACACAGAAACAATAATCATTATAGATTAGTTAATCTCTTTATTATATATATTTAAATTTTAATCATGTATAACTAACTCTACTCATACTGTAAAGCTAACCACAACACATTTAAAATATAGATAAACAAAGAATATCATACAAATATTGACCATATCACAGCAAAAAGTAACAATTCCAACATGCTTTAAATTTGAAATGCAACCTTCTTCTAGCCCACGTTCAATCCTAACTCGCCATGTTACCTGAGCTTAGAGTAGGGCGCGCCTCATCCGCTCCTGAAGTTCTCATCAGCAGGTTTACTTACACCTCGTAGCTTTCTGGTGCTATATGACACCTGCTTTCCGTTATTTGTTTAGCTCTATCACGAATATTAACTAATTTCTCGTAGAGGTCCCAACAATTCTGATGTATCCTGAAACGTTTAAAAGAGTTCTCAACAAATTGGCTGTAACCTACTATACTCTAAGGAAAACCGTTTATAAAACAGCAAGAAGAGTTTTCAATAGATTTAATCAATAAACGTTATGTGCGTAATGTGATATATGAGAATTGTGTATCCTACTGTTATTAGTTTAGCGATTGAAATAGAGTATGTTACTTCATTAGTTAATAGTTGATCTGATTCCATGCTGAAGTGTATATGTGGTCTATATTAGTATAGGAATTTCAAACGAGGGCATAATTTGGGATGTGGATTACACTACATGAGTGAGTACGTTTAGGTCGATGATTCCTGCTTGCAGTAGTCCTGAGTTTGTTTCGACGCTGTAGTAGGGTTGAGTCGGTCTACAAATATATACTATTATGCTGTTATAGGAATAGCCCAATTAATCGCACCACAGCAAGCTAATCGATCACTACTTAAGTAAGGTAGAACTTATTTATTTAAGTTTATCATAAAAGATGAGCAGTTCAATAATTAATCGAATACTGTAGAAATCTGGTATTTAATTCATAACACACATCTTTTACACTTTGAGGAAATAATACATTGTTCGAATTTGAATATTAGAAAGAGACATACTCTGAATGTAACTGGAAAGGATGGATGTGTAAAAGAATACAGATAATGGATCATTATATATAGATCAAAGAATAGGATCAGTGCTTCTAGTAGAGACCTTGGCTACATATAGTAGTTCCAGCTTCTTTGGCCCATTCTACAGATAATTTAAGAACGGTTTGGAGATCAACAGGAGGCCTGTACCCAAGAAGTTTTTTTGCTTTTGTAATGTCGAAACATCCATCATTTGGTTTCTATTTAAGTATTTAAGTTGGTTTTTGGGCCATTCTTGCAGTTGATTTCATTTGATATAAGATCGACCAACGCATTAAGCTACAGCTGGCCCAAATACATAATGGATTATTGAGTTTCTTAAGAGTTTAAAGATTTTTGGATCTCAAGCAAAGGAGATAATTGGTTTTTTTTTTTTATTTTTAATCCTAAAGGGAGCCGGGCAAAAAGTTGACGTACTCAGTATATTGAATCTTTGTATTAGAAATAGTTTACAGAGAACATTTTATATACCATTATAATGAATGCAATAAGTTAATGACCAAATTTTGTATCATTTTTTATATGATTGTAGTAGTTTTTTGCGGGGCTAGCTGGAATTGTTTGGTATTAATATAAAAGAGCCTTGGTAGAGTCAGTTTTGTTTGATGACCATTCCTTTACAATTCGGTTTACTGAACGAGTTGAGAAATATATGCACATAAAGGGGAATCATACCATTTTGTGCATTTGGATTAGAATCTTCCGGTGGATTTCAATAGCGTTTCGCAAAACTGCGTAGAGGAATGAATGTCCCACTTTTATGTATAGTAAGCTATCAGAATTCATTGATATATAGTAGTATTGTATAGACGTGTAAGTTTGCAATTTATAAATAGTAGTATCTGGATAGTATTAATTAGCTTATATAAAATTGATTAATTCTCAGCGGCTAGTGTTGATTACTACATTAAATGTCCTTAGTTTTTCGTACAATATATCTTCTAGGCTATACGCGGAAGAGCCTTATTTATTGGTTGGAGAGTATTAAAAATCTTGTTTAGATTATCGTTGTCGTGTATATGGATTTTTTAGCTACGTAATTTGTATTTGCATATTTAGTCATCGATTTTTTTGTCATATTTTGCAATCGGATTTCGTCAATGAATAGTTGAGTTTTGTTGTTTAGAGAGGATAACTTGAGGGTTTGTATTTTATATTATGATACTATTAAAACTGCGCTGTTATATATTAAGGATCGTGGAAATGGTTTTGGATAAGACTTGTACTTTTTCCAGTCTAGTTGGACAAAAAGTTGAATATCCAATCTTTACTATTTTGAAGTGTCAGCCAACTGTGCCACCTGGTTTTTGATAAAAATACATAGTTCGTCCATATTTGTTTTGGAAAAATGCTTGAACTCTAATTTCCTTTCACATAATGCTAGATTGATTCTATTCCATTGGGCTTGTTCGAAGTCGACTTTTGTTTCTGAGGAATCTTCGTACTTTGGATATTCAAAACCACCATAGACTCTATACTTGAGCTTTTTATTTTCTGTGTCAAAAATACTATCTTTGGTCATCAAATCTAATGGATCTAACTTTGGATAATTGCAGTGAAGTGCAAAAAATGGTATAGTATTACGATCATTGAAAATTTCCGATTCAACTTTTTGTAAACGCTCTATTTGCTCCGTTAAAGGGGAAGCATTGTCAGCGTCAGCTGCAAAAGTGTCAGTTACTTTCTCTTTAAATAATGAATAGTCGAGTAAAGGGTCTTTCTGTCCCATTGCTACTCCTTGGAAATGGTCGTCTGAGTCTACATAACCAATTGCAGAGACGAAGGATTTAATTTGATAATATGTTTCACCAGACACTTCTGCGGCCGTAACAAAAGTATCTTTGTCACCTTCACCTTGTTCACCTAATGAGAACAATTTGTAGAACAAATTTGGACCATAAATATTATAGTACAATGAAAGCAACAATGTCTTACCATGTGTGGCCTTATTAATAATCAACTGTCCTGACTCAGTAGATAGATCTGGAATAGCGCCATCTAAATCGTGGAAAGGAACCGTTTCCAACTCTTCTTCTTGGATATTATATTCTTCTTTGGGAGGTGTATGCAATGGGAAACGATTATACCTCACCCTTTTCAATTCATTGACATCAATACCAGCGATTTCATAATACTTTGGTGAAATAGTCCTCTTCCAGAAATCGGGCCAAGTGATCATACCATAGGTTTTATACAAATCGCTTTGAAATATACGGTCAGGGTTCACTAGTAGCATGTTATCGGAGTCTAAGAGAAGAACATTTTGAAAGGAGCAAGTTATTAAAGCCAAGGATTTGAATTGATAACTTTTTATCTTATTTTGCCATTTCAACATTACATCTGCTCCGAGTACATCTGGGATTGTCACACAAGAAGCCCCTAAATCTGGTAAGATTTGTCTGCAAAACTCATCTTCCTCCAGAAACTCCTCAAATGAAGGCATTATAACCTCGACTGGTAATTTCGATCCGGTCTCTCTCAAAGCAACAATAGAAAGATATGATAACCATGAGAACCTTCCACCACCAATCATAACGATGCCCGTACTGTCTTTTTCGTACACTGAACTGGGAATTTTCTTGGGCAACCCTTTAAAGATCTTTCTATGTTTGGATGTTAATTCTTTCATTACCTCATCAGAGATAACAGCTCGAGACAACAAAGCTTCTTTGGTGGCAGGTCCTTGGATATGGCTATCACGATCGGTATACTTGATGGCACTCTCCAAGTCCTTGATTTTGATTGCATTATCTTGAAGATGTTTGAATAAAGTGTTCCAAAACTTATGTGATCCTTTAGTTTCAAAGAGCCCCACGTTGGGTTTGGTCATAGGCTCTTCGGGGTCAAAATTGAATTTGGAATCATAATTAAAATCTGAATAAATAACAAATACCAATATGACTACTCCAAGTAGGAGGATTACACGGTACCTCAAACGAGGAAGCTTTAATAGCATCTGCGGTGTGGGTATTTATTTGTCAATTTTTTGGTGCTCACTCCTACTTACGCGACTGTTGAAAATTTTGATACTGCTTAAAAATAACATTTAGAGTGATGAACCCATAACAAGAAATCTTAAAATCTTTTGCTATTTTTCTCTTACTTTCAACTAAATAGTAATCATATTGTTATCGGTCTCTCTATATCGATAGATGTAAAATCGGACATTGAACATTCCAGTTCAACCAAGGTCACGTGCCATACTACATACAAAAGACAAACTATACATCAAGAATTTCCCAAATGTCATACAACGGGATTGGATTACAAACTGCAAGAGGTTCAGGTACCTCTGGGCATATTCAAACGAGCTTGGCTGCTAAGAATCATAATACTGATGAAAATTTGACATCTGGGCATTATAAAAAAAGAAAATTGCAACAACAATATCAAACTGAAGAGAAGACTTCAAGGCCCATTAAAAAGGAGAACCCTTCAGATATAGATAGAGCAAAACAAAAAGAGGTGGAAATAAAATGTATGGAACTACAAGATGAACTTGAGGACTTGGGAGAAAAGGAGGAAGTCATTGAAAGAATGGTGGCAGAGCTAAGAGCCAAGCTCTTGCAACTGACACATAAAAATCAGAAACAAACACCAAATGATGAGTTGGATTCTAGTATAACTCATGTGAGAATAAATACAGACAAACATATTGATCATAAGCAGCAAACAGATGCACAGTCGTATAATTATATTCCTAGATTCAAAACTAGATTTGAAAATAGACCAATCAGGAAAGAAGATCCATGATTAACCCATGTCCATACCAAATAATCTCAAGCAATAGGTGATTCAAGATCTTCCTCAACCAGTACTTCGAAATTAATTTCGTCGCCCTCCTCACTTTTAAAATTTTCTGGTTCATTTCCAACATTGGCTTGGATATAATCTGCCTCTTTCAGTTCCTGCTGTATATCTGATAAGCTAAACTTTTCCAGGATTATCCCTTCAGAGCTTGTGTGTTGTTGAAAGTCGAGGGACCACAACTCACCCGAAACCAAACTGAACCCGGATTGAGACTCCAACTTAACCGGATCCTTCAATGAATTTGGTAGCCTTTTACCTTTGGGTCCTTTGGTTCTTCTTACGGTGGAGATACTCTTGGCTTGAGTTTCCGAGTCGTCCACTTGCGAATCCGGTTCGTGGGTTTTGTACGTATTAGGATTAACCATTCCTGGTAATGCAATCCCTTTTCCATACATACCTTGTAAACTTGCTGCAAACTTCATTTTGTCTGTAGATAATTTATTAGAGCCAATTGCCTTTTCGGGCTTTACATGAGCGATTTCCGGCTGTTTTTCGTTAATGTCTTGTGCAAACATTTGCTGGAATGCTGCAATTTTTGAAGACAATTTCTTTGGCTTTGGAGGTGGTGCTCTTGTTTTGGACTTATCTTCCTCAGTGATATTATCCACAAATTTTGGCACTTCGTTCTCTGAACGTCTGTTCTTGGGACGAATAGGAATTGTTGGCGGATTTGCTTTGATTGGAGCTGTATTCTCTGGACTTGATTCTATTTCCTTCTTTCTTGGCCTTTTCGGAATAATTGGCTTGTTCGCATTGGATGAATCATCCTCGAAAGTGTCGTTTCGACCCAGGTGACTTTCTGTTGTTGGTATAGAGGAAGATGAATCAAAAATTGCAGAATCTGGATTCCGTTCTCTCGTTGCTTCAATTAGTTCAACTGACTCCGAACTATCATCTAAATCGTCCACGTGTTTTTGGGCATTCTCTTCAACTAATTCACTTTTCTTCAAGGTTTCCAAAGATGGGACTTCACCAGCTTGATCCATTTCATTGTTACTATGTTGTAAGCCTTCCTGGGTCTGGTCTGTAGTTGGTTCTTCCTGCATCACAGTCTCAACATCGTCATTAAAACTTGAAACATCATCGGACTCTCTGTTTGGATCTTCTTCTTCATGTTTAAACGTTATTTTGGTATTAGAGTTTCCCGGAGTTTTATCTCCATCACCCTCGTCCTCTGAAGTATCATGATCTTCATCCTTCAAGTCAAGTTTTGGTTGACGGTCTTGCTCCTCGATGTTCCTTTCATCACCGAAAGTATTGTCTTCCGTCTCATCATCTTTAGACAGAACATTCAAGCGTAAAGTATTATCTAGTAAACTTCCTGGGCCTTCAAAATTGGCCAAGGGTTCATTGAGTTCAAGTGAATTCGTTGTGTTTTCTTCTAACTGTTCGTGTTCCTTGGTGAGTTCTTTATCTGAAATGGAATGTTCAAGCGATTGAGATTGCAAAATTGAATCATCCTGCTTTGGTGTACCACCACTATTGATGGCAGAGTTCTTTTTGGGTCTTCTGGGTACTATTGGTGTAGGATTCTGCATGTTTATATGGATTCAAACCAACACCCTAAATATACGCACGTTATATCTACTTTTGAAAACGGCGCGGATTGTTCTGGAAGAGTACTACACACTTTAAGGAAACATGATTTAATGTATTTGTATGCAAGTAAAATTAGGTAATATATTGAGAGTATATACTTTGAAAAGGGCCGGCGTAATACCAAGAGCAATTAAACATTTGATTTCTGGCCATTTTAAGAGTAGTTCAATCTAAAGATATCATTGAACACATAGTAAGAGTTTCCATCTGGATTCAAATGGAAGACTTGAGAATAACGTTGAGGATTTTGTTCTTCGTCAATCAACAACTCACCAGTGACCATAACTAAGATATCACCATTAGCAGAGGCTGGTTGAGCATCCAAAGTGGAAATTCTATGAGCAACTTTTTGAAATGGTAATGAAACCAACTTTTCAACAATGTCCTTGGCACCTTGTAATTGAGATGTTTCGAAAGTTAACATTGATTGGTCTCTGTACAAGTTACCTAATTGAGTTCTATCAGAGTCAAATTGTTGGTAGTAAAACTTGCAAAACTCATTTGCAACAGTGTTGAAATCGACTAGAGAAGTTAGTAAGTGGACATTAAGCAAAAGCATCGAGATGATTCAATCACAACGTCTTGTTCCCTATCCATCACAATAGAAAGAAAGCGAACAATTGATCACGCTGAGACTCATCCCTATTTACCAAGCTCTGGCCAAAAGATGCCAGTGAGTTCGACTATAGTATTGAGCTTACTTACCGGACATGATGACGTATAGTGGGTGGTGTCTAGTATCAGAGGAAGGGTTGGATCTCAATACAAGTAGAAAAAAGTCCATGTGCTCAGAATTACCCGCAATTCTGAAGATTTCGCAAACATTGATTTACACTTGGTGAGTATCGTTTCGTAGAAGTACAGACTAGTTTGAATTTCAATAACAAGAGAGATAATCTTGTTGTCACTCGTGTAATTTATATTTCTACACTGTCAGTATTTAAACACATATTTGCTAAGTTAGTTGGGAATAATCTTTCAATATACCCTTCATGTGTGTATTGGTAATCTTTCCTCTTCTCGCCTTTTTCTGTTTCTTCTCTTGCTGTTGGGGCTTCTTGATGAGTAACAGAGGATCTGCACCTGTGGGTTTTAAGTTTTGGTCTATCAATGCTTGATACAAATTGTCGGGTAATTTGACCTTACTCCACATGTCTTTAAATTCATCATCAATGGTCCCGAGTGGCCCACCTAAATTGGGCCATATCAATCTAGGTGCATTTTCTTTCTTATTTCTTAGTACCAAAATCTTGTTTTCCGATTCTAATTCGGTGATTGCTGCAAGGTATCCACTCCATCCATCTTTCAAATCCTTCACCGAAGTTCCTTTGAATGTTGGTTGAGGCCATAAATAATTCATCAAATCGGACGAATCTCGTATGTTATGTAGCGAAACATATTCTAACGTTTTGTTATCGGGATCATATTTGATACGATCTATCTCTTTCAAAAGGGGAAGTAAATTTTTAGTCACATCAAATGATAAATAGTTTTGTAATTTTGATAATGGAACTGGATGGTCATGCTGCTTGATGAACTCGACCGACAAATGTAGCTGAGTCGACAAATGGGATCCTGAAATTTCTCCCATAGACAGCTTCTGTCTTTTTATAGCTTCGGTGACGCTATCCGGAGGAGTTTGTCTTTTATTGACCCCATTTTCAATCTTTGGTTTCTGAGGCGAGGGAGGCTTTTGACTCTGGTTAACGGGACGCCTTGCCGCTGTCACAGAGGGACCACTCTTGATCTTATTCTTGAATGCTGATAATTGTGCAGAAAGATCAGACATTTTACTGTAAGTGAGTTCAATTGACAATTACGATAACAACTGCAAGACTAATAGAAAACGTTACCCGGACTTTGTTTTTTTTTTGGTATAAAAATGAACGACTCGCTCACTAAATTTAGTCTCTATAAGGACTTTCATTCAACTTTGTGCCGATCGTAGAAGCGTTAACAAGTGCATCTCAGGTACTAAGGAGTCTGGATATTCTAGAGCAACTCATTCTAACTCCTTGGAGAAGTCTGGGGAGTTGGATCCAGCTTTAAAACCATCGCTGTTCGAGGTTACCCCAATTTGGGATGTTTGACCCATGAAATGGTGATGACCTGATGTCTGGTACATTTATATAAGTTTAAGGCTTGAAATTATTCTATTAACCTAAATAGTTTTCGCCCATTCTTCCTCTTCTGGCTCTTTCGGTTCGAGCTGTTTCTTCCAGACTATCATAGAGCTCATCTCTGATAATTTTGTCTGCCAATATACAACCATCAATTGTATTCAAATCGATCCTTTTTGCCCAAAGCAAATTCTTATGCATGCCAGAGTCGGTAAAGTCGATAACTAGGTTTTGCTTATACCTATTGTATGCTTCTTCTTGATTGTTAATTGATAATTCTGAGTCTACTGAAACGAGACTAGAATTATCAATTCCACTATCGGAGACCAAATCTGTTAAGACCTTCTTGACCATTCTCTTGTTAAGCCAAATCATGGACGATAAATTGACATATCTCAATTTAGGCTTGTAGTTAAAACCTGAAAATAAACTTGGTCTAAACAGGTTGGCTCCATGAACCTGTAAAACAAGATTTAATACTTCTTCCTCACTAACCTTGCGCAAATAATTGTCATTGATGGATTTCAAATTCAAATCGCTCAAATAAACTCTTCCATCCCCCTTGTTAAGGTATGATATATCAGTCACAGTTTGGGGCAACGGAGGTAATAAACTATTGTACTTCAACATCGGTTTTGTAAAAGTACCCAAAGAGTAAACAGAGGAAGCGGAAGAGCTTGGAGGGTGAGACTTGAATGCTGTGCCACAGAAACCATTGCGAAGTGAAGAATTGGATGTAGCATATGCGTTTATGTGATCACTATTCTTGTGACTGAATGAATTGCTTAAAATACTTCCCTCGTAATTGAATGAGTCATCTTCCTCTTCAATCCTCATTAAATTGTCGACCTGCTTGACCAAGTCTTTTGAAAAATTATTCATCAAATCAAAAGTTTGGTATTTGTAAATCATAGATCTACTGATTTCGTAGTCAATCGATAGTGACAAATTCCCAAAATTAATGGAGTCAATATTGGGGCATAGGTTGATCATATGTAAAACATACCCTATTGGTAAATCTCTTGAAGAAGCATAATTCATTAAATATTTGCTCATTGTTGGATGTTCCAGAGTATTTCTGCTTAAAATGGTTGAACCGTTAATTTCCTGATCTTCAACTAAAGTTTCTTGCGCTAGGACTCTTCTGGACTTGGTGCTTCTACTGGCAGATCCACCCAAGGAATACTTTCTCTTCTTGTCCTTAAAATATTTGAAAGGTTTGGTAAGCCTCTTAGAAGTGGTGGAATACTTGCTTGAAGTTCCAGACTTCGATGAGTTCGTCAGGACTTGCGAATTGGATGCTACTTTGGTAAGACTTACCGAAGAGGAATGGTGAATGGAATATAATGGATTGCTCTTGAATTTCCAATCCCTCCATCCAGCATAAACCTTTTCGGAGCTGGTATCGCCATTATAATCTATAGCATCATCTTCAAATCGCACAGCAGGATTGTCGTTTAAATTCTCATCTGTAGTCACCTCTTCCTCTTCCACGTACCCTGGCTGAATTCCTGATAAATCAATTGACTTAACGTATCTTCCCACTTCTGAATTCAACCTTAAGTACGATACAAAATGGGCCACTCTGTAGGTGGATTTGAAGGTCAAATTTTCGTAATAATATGGTTTGGCAAAGAAGTAAAAGAGCTTGCATGTGTATAGGCATGCCTTATAGTCTTCTTTTGAATCCACCAACATGAAAATAAAGTCTAGCACCTCAAACGGTAAATTTTTGATTTGTTTTGGAAGGCGTGTTTGTTTCAGGGAATACGTTGATTCTCTAGAGCTGTTAACATTATTGAGTTGTGCCGTGATTGCTTGAAAAGTAGTCACTTGAGATTGGGTTGATCCTAATAGATACGGGTTGCTGAGACGGAGTGAAAGCGACCGACCAACATCACTCAATAAGGACTTGTATTTCATCTTGAATGTGGAACCTGACGGACTGCTAGGCTTCAAGTTCTTTAAGGATAAATTGTGATTGTTCTGCAGTTTAAGGTTCAGTGTTAACAGGTTCATCTCATTCTCGGTTATAGGAACCAATGAATGGGTCCTATAATCATATCTAGCGGTTGGATTAAGTAAGGATCTATACGGAGGCAAATGTGACCGGAAATCAAGTACTTCAGTCATGATGATCTATGTTAATGTTGGAGTATCTAAAAAAAAATCGGTATTTCAACAGGATTAAAAGATTAGGTAAAGTTGCTCTCAAGCAAATATAAATGAAATACTGTGAGTTGAGTTTGATATTTCGATAACGAGCCCTACCTTTTGCTCTTTATAGATTGTGTAAGATTCTAAGCACTCCCTGATAAATATTTGATCAGCACCTCAGATTTTGGTCCAAATAGGGGAACAATTATTATCGCTGTGGGGTCAACTGCCGCATCAGTTGCAAAACAATTAGAATACCGAATCGGGCGGCGAGAGGACTGTCTACAACTACAATCATCCCCGATATTTGATGGAATCGAGCTATATTAGCATAACCGTGGAGAGAGTGGCTCAATACATGAAGGTATTGAAGTCATCAGAGTTGTTATCGTGTGTATCTAATTGTGGGGCTACAAGAGATTGTCGTGCTTTCTGCAGGTTGTGTGCGCGATAACCAAACGCCTTTTGGCGATACGAGAGATCAGCCTGACAACTTCACCATACAGTGCGACTTCAACACCCTCGTGCTAGTATTGTCTAGTAGGGAAGTATGACTATAGGGGTTCGGTTGTGATAGTAAAGTTCCTAACAAGAAACTGGTAACTGTCGAAAGGTCTACCATGATCGGGATTCCGGAGATGGGCTTATTGTCTCATAACCATTAGAGCTCATCAGTAACCACATTATCACATTTCAGGGGTGGAATTGTCGCCAATGTGTGTCGTAACCGGGACCAATTCGGAGAATAGGACAGATCAAAATGTGGCATCAAAATCCGTAATCAATCTTAAGTTCCTCGCGTTGTGGAGTAACCCCTCACCTAGGTTTCATCGAGATCGATCATGGGGTGATCTTGAGGGAGGAGGCGAGGTCATATATCCATCTATATCTGGGACAATTAAGAAATCACTCCCTAAACATTCTGGCTAATCCTTTTGGTTCAATAGCAATTTATGAATGTTCAATTTTTTTCCCAATGATATTGACTATCATACTTAAAAAAATTCTTTCTTTGCTCCTACAAAATAGGCTTGATACAGTTAGTTCGGTGTAATTACCGACCTTTACAATCCGAACTACGGGTTCACTCGAAAAATAAATGGACACTGGGTAGAGTAAAATGTCGTTTTGAGGTTTAAAACAATTTCCGTGGGATTTCACTAACGTTTTCCAAATCTAGCTTTTGAGAAGAGAATAAATGGCGCTCCTTTCTAGAAGTAATCAACACTTGCCAGGGACAATTTATCAATTATATATAAGTCAATTATACTATCCATATATATATATGATTGTTATTTCTGTAGCTTAATATACATAAAAAAGCGACATTCATTTTTGTACTGGGCGCTAGATTTGCAAAACGCTATTGAAAGTCCACGAAAATTGTTTTAAACATCAAAATGTGACGACATTTTGCTCTCCCACATGTGCATTTATTTCCTTGGTCGTTCTGTAATCCGGAGTGTAAAGGTGTGGTAATCACACCTAACCAACTGTATCCATTAATTTATAATTTTTTCGTTTTTTCATTTTTTCTCAGAAACTGCCAACGATTGATGGATCAACTAAACATTTAAGGGACTCGACTGATTACACCGAATTAAACTTAATTACTTGCAGATATCCTAAGGTATCTTTTTAAACCTAATAGAATGAAAAAGTGTAATTGGTCTTAAATTATGAATTTTTTTTTTTCGTTTGTAAAATATCACAGTACTCAAAAAAAAAAAAAACACATAGGGAGGCTTTTTAACACTGCGCTGTAATTGATCAGATCTAACTGTACTTTCGAAATATGCAGATCAACAACACTTTAGTCAACCTTATATTCAATACGTTAATTTTCCTTAAGGACATGATCATACCACTTTGGCTTACTCGCAATAAGGGTGTTTAAAACTCCTCCTTCCTATCGTACCAATAGTATTTGAAGAGTACTTTAATAAAAACATTTCGGTTGAATGGGCCGAAGTTTCGGGCCGATACTATTTATGTATATGCCAACTTTAAGAGACGTACACCAAACCAAGTGTTGCGTTCTAATTTGTGTGCTGGAGAACAATATTAGTATTGTAAATGAATAGAAGACTATTAGTCTATTTTTTTGCTTATTGACGAATTTTGATTGCTAGAAAATTTTTAATTTAAACTATAGCGTTTGATTCTTACCGCTCTGTAGTGTTTCAGCGCAATATTCTAAAGTCAATAGACATAAATAACTAAAGTACTTTAGTGATTGTTCTCAAATTTTGTTTAATGTTTATGATTTTCGCTGCTCTTTACGACGTGATTATACCATCGAATCAATTTTGGTCTGGTACTCTACGTTGGCAGTATAAACATGCTGTCTTTTTTTTTTTTTACCAGGGAAAACCAATCAGAGTAAGCATATTTTTAACTAATTTGCGCATTGAAGCGACCCCTCAGCTTATTGATAAACTTTGCTAAATGACGAAGCAATATTTTAGATTGTATGGAAATATGTGGGCAGACCCTCACATGAAGTTCGGAAAAGTGGTTATAAAAAATGGTTTCGGCCGACTGTTCTACACAGTGATCGTGAATGTAAATAAATTATTAACTGATCGCTTTTTATCAATACAGTTCATTCAGGGTCCTCAAACCTTATCTACCAGTAGAGCAATTATAATATGATTGGGAAACGACCATTTGGTACTTTTGTCTATTAATCATTCGAGCAGTTAATTTTTATGAGTTTTGAACGTAGATCTAAAGGTGTTAAGAACGTGTACTTTAACTTCTCCAATAAGACACAATAGGACGAGGTCCGAGATATGGACTTTGAGTATCATATTAGAATAACCGCCATACATTAGGCGCGTTCTACAAACTCTGTCATGTGCTACAGGTAGTTGAGCTAATTTCCAGTACATCCGTTTTGCTTATTTTACATCAACAAACTCATGTAGGATAGGATAATGTAGACGTATTCTTTCAAGTGCAGACTCCATAAAGTCGTAATGAACAAGAGACTGCTTCACTTAATTCTCACAACCAAAAAATATCATTGATATTTGAACCGTCGATGTATTTATGGCTAGACTTTAACCCCATATCCTTATGATGCCAAAATTACAAAATATTTAGACGCCATGTGCATTTTCTGTGGCCTCAAATGCAATGCAACATGTAAAAATAATTATCGAAAAAAAAAATCAAGTCCAGTCAGACAAAAAAGTGACAAGACAATAGTAAAGGGCCTATTATTAATAGTTAATGCGAAATGGACCCCCGTTCACTGATTTCCTAATGTATAATATGGTTAGTCAAGGAAAGTATTTTTTTTTTGAAATATTCCCTTTTTTGCCGAATATCCGAAGACCCTTCCAATTTTGTAAAAAGTTCTTCAAACCCTGTCGGATTTTGTTCTTTGTGGGATTGACTCTAATTGTCTGTCTGCGTCTTTAGTGTTACCGCCTCGCTATCGATACACTCACAATAATATTGTAATGGACAACTCAAATTGTTTATATAGTGGAGACTGTCTTAGAATAAACCGTGTGTCATAGTTCAGTCTTAGTTTAAGGTATAGAAGAAGCCCGATCGCTTTAGCAGATTGGAAACGAGTTTTGAATTCTACAACCTGTTACAAAAGGCTTCATCTTAAAGTGCAAAGGGTCTAGCGCCGTGATCTCAGGATTAAATTGATCCAAACCATTGGTTATCAAGAATTGAACAACACAATCCTCACCAACTGTCCTCAATTGACCAGCAACTTCCCCATTCACAACTAAGTTGTATTATTTACAGATAGCTCCAACTGATCATATATCATTTAGGGGTATTGAACTATACTTTCAAGTAGGTAAGGTTAATCATCGAATTGACAAAATACCAAGGATTAAAAGGTAAGCAAACACCAGTTTCAAATCGCCCAAGTAATCAAGCTATCCGATAATAACCAAGGAAAAAAGCTCAGCATAAATATCTGATTTGTGAAAATAGCCGCTTAGCCAAAAACCGGCTCACAATCAGAACCACTCTAATCTTTTGGACTTAGTCAGGCCCTTAGTTGCACCAATCTGTTCTCTAAACGTGTTAGAATATGTCTACTTCGAAACTATACCCTTCATACTATGGGTATGTTGGATCAACTAAAGATGCTCTTTTAATCATCCAAGAAATTGTGGATAAGCAGTTGGAATTAGTGCCTAGAAGGCCTCACGAAAGAGAGCGTCCAAACTTAATCAAGTCAGGTAATGTTTTTGTTTTTATTGAAGAACACTCAGGCATCAAAAGGTGGACTGATGGGATTGCTTGGTCACCTTCTAGAATATTGGGTCGTTTTCTTGTGTACAGAGAGCTCGATAAACACTCTCTCAATGAGAAAGACGACAAGAAGAAGAAAAAGCGCAAGATAAGTGTTGATCAAGATCCATTGGATACTTCTAAGCAAACAGCTCCTACTCTACCCCACGCACAACAGTTATTACAGAATGAAAATACCGACTACAACTCCAAAAATATCCCTGGCGCCCTAGTTTCATCATACGTATTCAAAGACCAGGGACTCATCAAGAAGACCTTGAGTTTGACAACTACTACCAAAGATTTGCACATTGAAAAAAGAGAAGCTAACCAAACTATTCACTTAATTAGTTACTACAATGCTGACGATGTCTTGAACGGTAAACTTCAAAGACCATCGAAATCCGACTTAAAGAATTTGAACATTTCTGCAGCGCTTTGGAATTCTGTTAAAGATTCGTCTTTGGGAGGTAAAATTCCTATTGAAGATGAGGCTTACTATTTCTTGGATACAAACTACCAATTGCAAAATATGTCCTTATTGCAACAGGCTTCTCAGCCAAACAACCAGAGCTTAGTTACCAGTAGTGGCCAATCGCAAGGTAAACACCTTCAACACCAAGCTCAACTTCAACATCATCAAATCCAACACCAGATTATTCCTCCGCAGCACATGCAATATGTTTCACAGAAGTATGGAAATAATGGCAGTGACAATGTTGGAACAGGATATCCAAGACATAATTCTCACCCTCCAGCGCATGTGTCCAATCAACAGTATATGTCCCCTGCTTCACAACTGCAACAACCACAGTCAGGTCAAACAACACAAATAGCACCGAACCAAAACTCCTCCATCGAATATTCTCAATACGGAGCTAATAACAGCAACAATTCCAATATAAAACGTGAAGAAGAACAAGGAAATAACACGGCCACAAATTCAAGTGAGCTCACTTTCATTAATCCCTTCACTGGTGCTCCTCACCTGTCAAACTTTTCTTACAATAGTCTGAGTGGTATTCCTGTAGGAAATTCGAATGTTTCAAGTGGTTCTGGACCAGGCTCAAACTCGGGCAACCCCGTTCAATTATTCAATATGGGTGCACCACAGCAATACCATCCTGGCTATAATCCGTCACAGATTCCACAAGCTCAACAACATCAAGATCCAAATGCTGGCGGTTTGAATGCGTCTAATAATTCTTATTATCCACCATTTCCGCAACATTATCTGGTCTATGGAAACCAGCAAGGGCAACAACAGTCTCAGCAGCAAAATCAACATTATTCGCAAGGATTTCTGCAGGGGTCTCAGCAACAACAGTCTTATCATATGGGATCTATTTCAAATGCTAGTGATCAATATTCTTTAGGGGGAGGCGTTTCCAATGGATCAATTAGCTCGATCGGAAGTACCTTAGTCCCCGGAAATTCTGCTTCCAATAGCTTCAGTAGTTCTGTCTCTGGAGCTGCCACGAAAAAGAATTACAGAAGTAGTAGCGGACCAGTGAACAGCAGCATTGGTGGATCTAACACAAATACCAACGGAAGTTGGTTCAGTACAAACCCACACCTTACCTCTACAGGAGGTTATGTCAGTGGTCCTCCGCCACACATCGCTTCAAATGAAGCCATAGATTCCAGCAATACCTTCAACGCCCCTGTTACTAACCATTTATATCACCCAGCTAGTTCCAACGTACCATCTGGAGGTACAAATGCCCCCCAAGGCATGTCGTCCTCTCATCATCACTATTATTTACATCCATCTCATCCGCTCTCTAATAATGCTAGTGGAGCTACAGGTACCAGCGGTGGAATAGGGGGTACATCGGAAGAACCACCAGTACCAACAGCAGGTGCTTCTGGTTCTGCCCCTACCAATACTAGTTCTTATGGATTTCAGAATCCCACCTAACGAAAATTGATACGATTGCGCATACATTCCAGTTAGGAAGTTCTATAATATCTGCCATAGAAAGGAAGATATCAGAGTTATCAAAAGACGCTACTTATTTATTTGGTTTCTTATACTATTTATTTCATTTTCATATTTGTGGAAGTAACAGTTTTGGATGGTTATCACTCTGTATTATTAATTTTAATTTGGCGGAAGAGCTAGTTTTTCATTTCATTACGAAATATCGACGAGTCGAGATTTCGACTTGTACTACTACAAGCACTCAATATCAGAAACCATCTCAAATCGAATATAGTGCTATTCATCGTGCTCTCTAGTTTTTCCCTTTCAGTTCTAAACCACAACATATAGTCTCTTATGCATGAATTATCGTGATACTATCTTACTCTCTACTCTCTATCAAATCGTCTACAAAAATATAATGTTTATGATAAAACCTTTAGATTTCCGAAGAATAGTTAAGATTTGATCTTCGGATGTAAGATTTAGACTATACATAAAAATTAATCATAAGCGAATTGAACAAACTTTGAGTTTACCAAACGAACAATAAAAAGTTTATAAAAAAATAAAAGATTGTAGGAGATCTTCATCAATGTGTGCGTCGTGATCAAGACAAAGAATAATGTATTCTATTATATAAGAATAGCAGATGGAGTAGGGAGAATAGGAAAGCAAGTGAGTAAAATAATAGGAACCTACACAAGAAGAAAAAAAAAACGTCTACAATAGAAAAATTGCACTTCAAATTTCGAGAGACCATTTATCCTTCCTTAACTGAGGTAGAGTGATTTGGATGGCCTTTTCAATTCCCCAATTATTTTAAGCATACGTGACCCGCCAAGAAACACTGATAAAAGTGCTAGTTTAATGACTAATAGAGATTTTGGTTCGAAAATTAATGTAAAAAGGCTGTACCTTGTTTCGTCTTCGGAGTTTTCAATTAACAGTTAAAACTACTAACTGCCAATCCTAAATAGCGTTCATTAGTGCGTACTTAATTAAGAAGCCTTTAATAGTACATGCGCGCCCTAGTGTTTGAATTATTCCATTTAAACATTTAAAATTCGTTAGTGTGATGCACTTCCGAATTATTTTATGTTGAATACGCAGAAAACGCAGAAATTATTTTTAAAGAAAAGTCGTTGGGAAGACTTTCGTATCAGCACTTTTTTTTGGCAACAATTAGCTCTTTTGTGAAAAAATCAAACTAAAAAGCTTCTACGAAGATCATAATACAACACAGATTCTCTTAGTTTAGCAAGTGCTTTTTAACTGATTATATATTCGTTATTCTAGCCACTATGTGCAAAGATTACTTGGCAATTCTAAGGCATAATACAGTCAATAAACGATCCCGACTTCCAATTCTATTACACTAAATGCGAGAGTCCAAAATATTACGACTTTGGTTAACATTCTCAGTCTTAATAATACAGTAATATAAACTCTATATCCACAGAAATAGCGTCAAACGAGCAGTTTGTGATCAAGAATCATAGCAAATATGGCGTAATCTTACCTCCGTTAAAAACCACTTTGTCCTAACTAAAAAAGTAGGTAAATCAAAAGTGACACAGAAATGTCCCAGCTGATGAACTATTTAACCAAAGTATAGTGATGATATACAACTAAAAGGATAACAGGGACTTGAAAATGGTGAGTGTTTTCGGACTGGTTGATAATTTTGAATTTTTTGAGACCTTGAATTCTCTATAAATATGCACGTGATTTTTAAAGTCCATTTCCATCAATCAATACTCAAATCACTCAAGCCATGTAGTTCATTCATATCATCTAAATCCTCGGCATTTTTAATACTCATGTATTTCTCTAAGGGTGCCAAATTTGATGGATCTCCCTTAGTGAAATATTCTTCGAGGTGATTATTCATAAATGAAATTAACTTTTCACAATTACCCAACTTTCTCTTAGCTTCCAGTAATTTCTGTTCATATTTGGTGACATTATTTTGTAATTGAAGTTGTGCCTGCTTTTTTCTCTGTCTACATTTGGAAGCGGCGATCCTGTTCCTTTCCAATAACCTTTCCTTTTTCCATGCAGCAGTTCCTGGTATCGGCCCATTGTTAGGGTTATATATGACTTCATTATTGTAAATTAGTTGATGATTTGGAGGTGGTACCCCAGCAGCATTAGAAAGAGATGCAGGGAGTCCCCCATCTTTGGAATTTTCTGCACCATTATCTGACGTATCACTAATACTTGAGGTTCTTCTGTTACTACTTTCACCACTTTTGGTGAAATTGGAACTACTTGAGCTTCCATGGATTAAGCCCATTGAAGAGGGGCTTCTTTTAATAAATTTCTGATCCATTTGGTCCAAGTTGGAAGTGACCAGTGGAGCCGGCTGATTTGGTCTTGGTTGTGCATCCGGATTGGGCGCCATCTGATTTTGTTGAAGAATTTGCTGTTGTAACATCTGAGGATTATTGGTAGTTGACATATCTTGAGAGAAATTGTTCATTAGAACCCTTTGACCATTAATTCCATCAAGCTCATCTAACTGCGCTGTAGATGACAGGTTTGGGTTGGAGCTATGATGTTGAAGCTGAGCATGGCTGTGAACATGTGCAACTTGACCTTGAGACAGTTGAGGATTTTGGATGTGAGGAGCGTGCTGGTTCAGAGAAGTGGAATTGGGATGGTATACTTGGTTGGTACTCAACGAAATATCGTCATAAAAAGGCGCATCATTATCAAAAAATGCTTCATGGTTTATTATTTGACCAATCTGACCGTTGGAAATGGAGATACGCCTTCTTCTTGGAACCCCATCACTGGAATAGTAGGGTAGCATCATCGTAGAGTCGAAGAGGGGAGGGTTGGTTATAGGATATGAACTGATATCAAATGGATTATGAAATGGAAAGGGGTGATTGCCGGGCTCATTCGTGTTGAAATTATTTGTCAGAGCATGGTTTGTGGTGGAACTATTGGAGAACCCAATGGAACTATTGTTTTGGTTGTTGTCTTGCGTTCCATTTGCCCCCATTATTGACTGCTTCAACAACACGGATGAATTAGTAATATTTACTAACAAAGTTGAAGTATACTGAATGTAAGGTGTTGTAGGATTAACGACTGAAGTAATGAAATGCTTTAAATACGGACTCGCCGGACTTACTTCCACTAGTTGTTGTGTTAATTCTGCTAAAATGGGTAGCAACCAGTATCGCTTTATATATTCTAGTACTTTAATTTTTTTTTTGATTTTGGACAGGTGAGTAGTGCTAATCGAATTGGTACAAAAAATAAGTGCACTAAATACATAAAATGTGGTACCACTACAAAGAGGAGGTTTTTCGGTAAGCAAAAAAAAAAGGCTATTTTTCCCCGACTTCAACGGGTCATGTTTTAAACTATGGAGGTAATCATTCATGATGAGTATTATCATAGTTTTTGAAGCTTGAGAGTGTACTGCTTGAGCCAGGTCTGTTTAATACCCACTTGTCCGAGTCATTGCGTGTTTGATTATATACCAGCAAGAATATTAGGGGCCGCAGATCCGCTTAAGGCGGGAATTGCGAAGGGCGTACAGAATTCGGTGAATTCATGTTGGTTGCGATACTCTCAGGAACTAAAGCAGGTTCACTACTGCAGCATTATTATGGTACAACTGAGTTGACACTAGAGGTGGTCGTAGAATCAATACCAGTATGTATTGGTATTGCCTTTGGATAAGAGAATAACGCCATTTTCATCCAACAACTCATTATTTTCTTGTGTGAAACTATCCAATCATGTATGCATACTTCATATGTCTGAACCATTAACAACTTCCTAATTATGATCCAAATATGAAGTTTTCTACAAGTGTCTACCTCTGAGAAGATTTACGAAATGTGTTGGCACTTAGACATAAAGTAATAGCTCAAACGAAATTGAAGAGTTCATAACCCAAGTGCTCTTTTGTAATTGTTCCACGATAAGAGGTTTTTATTTACATAGTCCAGCTGTTTACGTCATATGGCACCTATATTTGCACGTGATCGGATACTGGACCAACAATTAACCGAACCAGTTGGCCATACTGCTACACTATGAATATCGCTCATATACCGCAACTCGAAGAGAACCTGTCGGCAGTTTCCAAAGATATTCAGTATGTACGACTTATTCAAAAGTTAAATGCCGTTTTGGTAGAAAGCCATCATTCTTCTCACAAATTATCGCATATTTTCCAAGCCTTTGAATCGTTTAACAAGTCAATCGTTGATCTCAATATCCAATTTGATTTCGTAATTGAAAACCAGCGTGGAATGAAATTCTTCGGAATTCCTCTCTTTTCAAATAAGACTTTGCTTCCAATAGTTGATCCACCCAACTTCCAACTGATCAAAGAAAAGCCAATTGTACTTTCTGAAAATTCAATAGTCAACTACCCATTACCAGATTTGGATTGGAAGTGGGCATGGGAAACTTGGTACATTTTGATGTATAACGATGTGGATGATCAAGGATGGGTTTATTCTAATATGATATTTAATAAAGCCCTTAGTGATAGGCACTGGAAAGGTAAGTATTATACTGGTAATTTTGTACGGAGAAGGATATGGGTCAGGTTGAGAGAAAAGGAAATATCAGAAGAACTTGAAAATGAGCAAATGAACTGAAATATTATTACATTAATCCGCATGCCTGCTAGTTAGAGACTTGAGTGGTTTGATTAAGTCTACAGTGAGCAATTATTATAGCACTTTACTAGCGTGGTCGACTCCGTACCAGCATAATCGCTAGCTTAATATATTTTGCATTAAATGGCCTCATATTACGTGGCCATATATCATATATATCCGTAATCTGAAGAGATGGTTATTCAGGTATCTCGTCAAAGTTCTATTTCAATTTACTAGATTTAGGCTGTAGTTCATCAGGACTAAATTTATCAAAATTCTCATTTTTTTTTCAATTTTAGATTTTGCAGCCATAACCAATATGAATAGTTTAGTAGCATTAGCTATGGCCATATTGAAGGCCAAAAGAAAAAGTGGGACATGTCAAACATACGGAGGTAAGTTTGTACAGTACATATTTGATTTATTGATTTTTACTAATTTGTAAGAGTTTATCGAGAGAATAATTCAACAGTTGGAAAATCAACACGCTGGCTCTTTATCACAATTTCCAACCAATCAGAGTATACAACCTAGTTCATTATACGCAGACATCTTTAAAGAGGAAAGCCAATTCCTCTCACCCATTTCTTACCCATGCTTTCCATCAGGTGGAGATACCGTCGATGACTTACTTATTGCCTTGAAACTGATTATCAAATACCCATATCTGAATACTTACATTGGCATCGTGACTTCACTCTCCAAATTGATTGAACAACAGCTCAACACAATATCCTGCGTGAGGGTCATCACCATCAAGTTGATGAATGATTGTATGATAGCAATGATACAACAAGAAATAAAGCCTTCGTGGTATGTAACTTTCAAGTTTGCAACCATGAAAAGCATCTATCAAACTTTGAACAACACGTTTCATAAGAATGAGCCTAGAAAACTGGAAGAATTTCAATCCAAAGTTGTTCATTTTTGTCTATCTAATATTTACAGAATGATTACCTTTTCCAAAATCAGCCTTGTATCTCCAACCAGAACAGTCAAAAAAATTTTTCGTGAAAATGCTGCTGTCTTACAAAAATCCACTTCTTTGAATAAAAAGTACATTCAAAGTCTAAAACTGAAAAAGTTGATAAGAATGTCACTTTTATTTAACGTGTTGATAATTCATGCATTTAGTAGGTTCAAGAAAAACAAGATTTTGTTCGCCTTATTAATAATGAATGATGACTTATTGATCTTGAATTATTATCGATGTCTTACTCAATGAAGTTTGAACTATAGGTCAAACTATTTCAAAATCTTAACAGCACTGCTATTGAATAAATAACTAATACCGCTAGCAATAGTTGTTAAGCTTACCAAAATACCCATTCCTTCGAAGTATAAATCCAAGTTAGTCAACGACAAATCTTCGATAACTGGCTTGAAGACCAAACCACCTATGTATAACATTTGCAAACCAGTATTGATCTTGCCTAGTAAGTTGGGATGTACACTGATAGTTTCATTTCTGGAAATATTTAAAAACCTGCCCAAAGTTTTTGGAGCTGGAAGTGTCTTGTAGCGATAGTAAAATGACATAAAGCTTAACATTACATCACGTCCTATAATTAAACTAGCCACCATGGTTGGAATAGAATTAACATAGGCCAAAGATAAAGTACACACAGTCATGAGCAACTTATCTGCTAAAGGGTCAATTATTGATCCGAGCACAGACTTTAAATTCCATCTTCTTGCTATGAATCCGTCGACAAAGTCAGTAATGCAAGAGTACATAAACAACAGCAAAGCGAGCTGAGTATTCCCTTTGATAATAAAGTATCCGATGAAGGGTGCACTGATTATTCTGGTGAATGTTAAGATATTCGGTACTGTGTAAATAGAATTACTAGAAGATGTTTTCTCTGTTGTGTCTTGTGATGTTTGTGATGATTGGGATGAGATAGGATTTTTGATGAGCAGGAGTTTCGATGCTGGTGATTTGAAAGATAATGATTTGTCAACTGTGAGTTTTTCATCTCTTTTGGTACAGTAAATTCTATTAGTGAATGATGTATTAACCAAGTTCAATGATTGGAGTGAAGTTCTGATCGATGTGCTTGAATTGAAAACGAGGGACTGTCGGGACGAGAGTATCAGTATTCTGTGGTTCCGAGGAATTATCCGGGACAATCCGATCGGATGAATGAATCTAAGCTGGATCATTCTATGAATATGATAATTTTGAGTTTTTCAATATCTACTGGTATGGTCGCACGAAGAAAGATTCAATGATCGTTCGCACACAGGAGTACGATGGTACTTCAGCTTCAACGAAATACCTGAAGAGTGTAATATACACTGAGTATTGATTCTTTTTTCAGATACAATAACCGAAGCAAAAGAAATAGGATAATTTACGAAGGAGAGAATAATCAAACGAGATCAGTTAGCAAGGAGAACTAATCAAATTTTCAATATTCATCACACTCTATATTGCTATAACCAAAAAGGAGATTTAATCTTTTACACTTGATTAACTTATTAAATTCTTTTTTTTTTTTTTTTTTTTTTTTTTTTTTTTTTTTTTTTTTTTTTTTTTTTTTTTTTTATTTTTTTTTTTTTTTTTTTTCCCTTTTCTTTTTTTTTTTTTTTTTTTTTTTTTTTTTTTTTTTTTTTTTTTTTTTTTTTTTTTTTTTATTTTTGATTTGCTATTCAGTTTAAATTATTTAGATATTCTGTGTCCCACTTCACGTATCATATCATATCCTTGTCCTCTTTGTCTTCTTGTCAAATTAGAGACCTGTACAGAAGCATCCAAAAATTTTTACGCGACGGCGAATTATCAACCTACAATTGTAAAGGTGAATCGTGCAGTCAAAAGCAAAGGAGTTTCGCCAAGTACCATAACTTATCATGTCACTTAAACTTCCACAAGCTCCAAATGCTGGATTGTTCAAGCAAGGGTACCAGTCCCACTCCTCAGCAGATGGTGTAATCATCAGAAATATTGAAGCTGTGAGAGAGATTTCTTCAATTTTGCTTACATCCATGGGTCCAAGTGGTAGAAACAAGATTGTGGTCAATAAATTGGGCAAGATTTTCATAACCAATGATGCCGCCACGATGTTGAATGAATTAGAAATCATCCATCCTGTTGTCAAGATCTTGATCATGGCTTCGAAACAACAAGAATTTGAGATGGGTGATAATACTAATTTGGTGATTATCTTGGCAGGAGAATTATTAAATGTGGCTGAAAAATTGATTACATTGGGTTTAAATGTAACTGAAATCATCCAAGGTTATAGTTTGGCCAATAAGTTTGTCAACGAAAACTTACATAAATTAGTTATCGATAAGGTCGAATCCTTCTTGGAACCCAAGGAATTGACGAAGGCCATCAAACCAGTGATTTCTGCTAAACAATATGGATATGAGGATACCATCACCTCCTTAGTGGTTGAAGCAGTCCATACTATTTTAAACCCCAAGAACCCTCAATCATTCAATATTGATAACATTAGAGTGGTAAAGATAATGGGGTCTTCATTGTCGAACTCTCAAGTTATCAAGGGTATGGTTTTCCCAAGAGAACCAGAAGGCTCAGTCAAGCACATCACTTCCAAATCGAAGGTCGTTGTGTTTACTTCCCCAATCGATATTTCCACCACTGAAACCAAGGGAACCGTATTATTGCACAATGCCAAAGAAATGCTCAACTTTTCAAAGGGAGAAGAAGAACAATTGGATCAATTATGTAAGGAGATCTCTGATTCTGGGGTCAAGGTTATAATTGCTGGATCTAGTGTTGGGGAATTGGCATTACACTACTTCAACAAGTATAATATTTTGGTGTTGAAGGTACCATCCAAATTTGATTTAAGAAGAGTCTCGCAAGTCTGTGGTGCCACTCCATTACCAAGATTGGGTGCACCAATGCCCGAAGAAATGGGTGTAATTGATATCATTGAAACCAAGGAAATCGGTGGAGATAGAGTTACCATCTTTAGACAAGATGAATCTGTTTCTAGAACTTCCACCATCGTTTTAAGGGGAGCAACCCAAAATAACTTGGATGATATTGAAAGATGTATCGACGACGGTGTTAACGCAATTAAAGGTTTGTTAAAAGACAACAGATTATTACCAGGGGCCGGTGCAGTAGAAGTCGAATTGATCAAATTGATCACTAGATATGGAGAAAATACTCCGGGTTTATTACAAGTAGCCATCAAACAATTTGCTAAGGCTTTTGAAGTAATTCCAAGAGTATTGGCCGAAACTTCGGGTTTGGATTCTTCGGAATCGTTGAGTAAGTTATATGCTGCTCACTCCACCGATGAAGGCTTGAACAAGGGTATTGATGTTGAATCTGAAGAATTGATCGATGTCACTGAATCTGGAATCTACGATTTATTGTCCTCTAAGCAATCGGCTATAAATATGGCGGTTGAAGCCACGAACACAATATTGTCAATCGACCAGATTATCATGGCCAAGAGAGCTGGGGGCCCAGTGATGCCAAAGCAACCTAGACCAGGTAATTGGGACCAAGCTGACTGATTTAATGGTGTGTATAATAGAAGGTGGAAAGTCCATGTTCACTAACATTGTTGAACAAGTTATGATGTTGCATTTAGGTAAATAACTATACGATACTATCTAAATAAATTATCCTGCGTTTAAATTATAAAATCTGTACATGTACAAGATCAGGTCGGGGTTTGGGCCTTAGCCACTCGTATAAATTCGTCAATTTTGACCAAATCTTTAATCCCATCAGTCTCGACTCCTCCACTAACATCGTAGCCAAAAACATTTTTAACAGTACTAGCAGATGCAAGGTTTTTAGGATTCAAACCTCCGGCCATCATAAAACTACCGAAAGTCATATTATTTACGTGCTCCCAGTCAATGACTTTTCCTTCACCACCTGCCTCGGAATCCAATAGAGGTATAACTAGGTGTTTTTCCTTACTGAACCGGGTGATATGATTAGAGAGAATCTCAGTTTCACTAGGTACTACATAACGATTTATGAGACCATAATTTCCGTGTGAATTTCTCTCTAAATACTCCAATTTGTTTTCACTACCATGTAATTGTATGAAATCCACTTCCAACTCCAATGCGATTTTGTATACCTCTTCTATGTGTTGGTTTCTGAAAACACCTACACAAAAAGGACCGTTTTCAGTGATTAATTGTGACAATATTCTATAGTACTCGACTGGATCCGTCACATCTAATTCCTGTATATGTTGGTTGATTTCTTTGATTGTCTGAAACTTGCATCTCCGTTCTTTCCTTGCATTTCTGGCTAGTTTGGAGATGGCTCTGGCAGTGTCGTAATCGATGGTTCGAGCTCTGTTTGGTACAAGAATGAATCCTAACAAATCAGCACCGGTATCAATAGCAGCCTGACCTGCCACTTCCGATTTTAATCCGCAGATCTTCACTAGCTTTGCCATTATCGTTTAGTTGGATGACTCTTACAATTATAGGTAAGTTTCAGTCAAGATCACGCGACTCAGCACACGTGATCTATCAACTTCATTTTATTGTCTATTTAATCATTATCTTTTCTAAAGAACTTGCCAAAATTTTTGAAATTCTCATTTAATTTACTGACGTGATTCTCTCCGGTTAAAGCGAATTCCCTTAAATTCTTTTCGAAATTATTAATCTTGGGTAAAATTTTTGGAGACTTTAAATCAGGAGAAGGCGAAAATGGACCAGATGTGGTGTGATTGGTGGTGGAGGTGGATATCTTGAGCTTATCTTCTTCTTCCACATCGATATTAGCCAATAAAGGTGCCAGCTCTATCAACAGACTGCTATCAACAGTCAATTGTAAAGTATAGTTGCTGATATATTTCTTTTGATCTTGCCTATCGATACCCTTCAAAGTTAACACCTTGGTGAAGTTTTTTAGGGATTTATCGCCAATCAACTCAAAATATTTTTCTATCAAATCTTCGAGTGGTAATGCTGGTGTAATTATGACTCGAATAATCGATTCAAGAGATCCAAATTCTCTCATAACCAAATTCTGATACACCTTAGATGACGGTACTTCCCGGATTTCATCTTTCTCATGTCTAGTATCGCCAACGTAAATAGATGAATCGAAATGTGGGTCTGAAAATAATGGAAAAACTAGTGCCAATTTTTTCAAGTTCGATAAGTCTTTCAATAATTGCTCTCCCGTATTTATATTGAGAGGTTTGACAAATTTAAGATGATTGGCGAAAACATTCATCAACAATTCAACCAACTTATCATCAAGATTCCGAACATAACTGTCTCTGATAATTAATGGAGAAACGATTCTAATGTTTCTCACCAAAACATTCTTCATTTCGATTAAATATGACGACACAACTATTTCATCTTCGCTCTTGAAAGAGATATTTTCCCAGTTTACGTTCTCAAATTGCCTCCAACACACCTTGAAATCCAACGAGACTTTAAGTAATATACTAGTTATAGATTTGTTGATGAGTTTGTAGAAAATGTCCTTCGTATCATCAAAAGATATTTTAGTTTTGTATTTGGGTTGGATATGCAGATCCAATTTTTCTTGCAATTCCACGATATTGTTAATCACATAATCTCCCGTGTTAAGCAACATTGTCAAATACTTCAATGATTCAATTCCGCCGATCCTAAGGTCGTCATCATTTTGAGGTAAAATTGGAAGAATAATTTTATTATGATAGTCTCGTAAAACGGAATTAAACAATCTTGCCAAATCTACCAAAATTTCACCATTACTCAATCTCAAGACTTGATTCAACACTTTATAAAAGGTTTTGAAAAGTTCAATCGATGAATTTGAAATGTTGGGCACATTATTCACCTGCAATGTAATCAAGAAATCTTCATCTTTTTCTCCAACTAATTCTGAAGGAAGTTGTGATACTCCAAGAAATTCTATCAATTTGCTATTAAAGAGTTTTTCTTGTTCCTGAATGTACACTTTCAAGTATGGCTCAAAAGCGGACGAGATTATTTGATTGAATTCGTCGGTTTTGAATCTTTCATTCAAGTACTTTTCAAATTCTAACGTGAAGAATAAATTATCCATCAAATTTTTGGAATCAATGGTTGAATTTGGTCTTTTCAATAAATCCATAATATCTTGGCTGGTGATTTTGCAAAAAATTTTGGAGACTTCGATATCGATTTTCCAATCACTTGGGAAGACTTTGAGATATTTCGTGTGGATTTTATTCAAAGTGGTTTTGAAGTATATGAATCGTCTATTAAGATTATCCAAAGAACCTGCTTCCTCTGAGATATTGAATATCATCTTAATATCTTTAAGCTGATTATTGTAAAAAAGATTTAGGAGTTTATCCTTATATTTTGGGTCGATCAGTTCGAGAATTTGGCATCCATAAAGGAGGTTGGTTTCTGAGTTGGATCCGTTTTGATTCCTTGGTTCTTGGAAACTGCTTCTAGCACTGTCAGAAACACTCAGAGTCTCGAAGCGATCATCTTTCAATTCTTCGAAGTCATTGAATATATCATCTATTAATTTATTTTGAGTGTTGACTATCATCAAATTGATGGTGTTGATTTCATCAATAGAACGATATGGTTTGAAATATACCAATAATTGTTTTATCACACTTAGCAATTGTAAAATATCATGGTAATTATGGGATGGGATGATTGAAACCAAGGTGCTGTTGGCATTGACTAGCATCTGAAGTCTTTTTATGATGGTCATGGTTAATACCAAGTTCTTCTTGTAATGATCTAGGGACTGGATAGAACTAGTCATGGTTTTGATGGACGCCTGAGTTGACGATGAGCTCTGCTTGACTGAACCGATAGTTGTGATTAACTCTCTTGTTTCTGCTCTCAAATCAGTGTAGCATTCATTATATTTCAGTATATCTTCAAGTATCGAGGTTGTCAACTGGGCCTTATATTGATGGGTGTGAGAAAGCAATTGAGGTAACTCATCGAGATTGTGAGGGGACCTGAAAAGATCACTGAGCTGGGACAACGGATCATACTGCGATCGAGCCGGCGTGTAAGACATGATGATGTTCAATGATATCGATGGTGGTAGCCAAGTTGTTTTTCGGTGGTAGGGGAGTCGCGAAATTTACACCAAACGACTTGATTAGATACGAGTGAGACTAGGGATGATCTACAACAATACTAGGGGTTGGGTGCTGGTGACCAGATTAGAGTGTTACGGGGATGGGGAAAGAAGCTGTTATTCTACGTCTACAATTGCTAGGGGATTTGGAACTATACCAAAGATACTATATTAATTATAGTAGATTTGATAAGTGATAAAAATATACATATAGCAAATAGCGTAATTCAGATTGTATCACAAGCCACAAACTATTGGATCAAAGAATAATCACAATACAACTTGTGTTTTGGTCAAATCAAAAAAGTCTCTAGGCACCGAAGGAGATCTATTGTCTTAGAAACCTCGCTTACCAAACCGATAGTCGAGGTAAACCTAATGGTAGCAACCAGTTGATTGGACTCTTGGGCCAAACCTTGTTGAAGCGGGAACAAACCTCAATGTTAATTCTGCACAAAAGTAAGGGGCTGCCCATAGTAGTTAGTTCAGACCCTTAAGCCTTGTTCATTAATTGATAGTGTTTGAAGATCCCCGCTTCTTGATCACAAGACACTGTTTGGGACAGTTGTGAGCAGTGAGCAGGTTGTCATTTCACATTGAATTGTAATAACCCAAAATGGCACTGACTTCAAGCCACTATCTCCACGAGTTATCGACCCGAATACCTATGGGCTATGAACTTATGTGGGAATGGAATTATGACAGGCTAAAATTCCGTTTAGATAATATGTTTCACTGGGATGGGCCACCCCCTCCCCCACACTCGGGGGTTAAAAAAAACAGAACCAACCCCACTTTAGCCCCATTAGAGGGTTCTCACGTGACGGCCCTGACAGAAGATATACCAACTAAGTAAGTGGGAGGTAGAATGGGAGATCCACCTGAATGCATCTTCCTAATCAGATAGCAAAAATAGCCCTGGTACATGAGGATACATGGGTCAAACCCCCATTTAATCGATTAATATCACTAATTATACCTGTTTATGGCCATATGGCACTTTTTCAATAAATAATTATGTAGATTTTGTAAATATTGGACCAGACAGTATACTAAACAGGATAAACCCAGTCTGATAGAAACATCCAGGTGGGGCGATTTACAATGCAAGTCCACCACCATCCAATTATAGTTATACCTACCATCAATAGTGCATCTCATCTTCCTTTTCCAGCAATACACTATGCCCCAGAATTTCCTATTTAGGAAGTAGCAGTTTGTGTGTCGAAAAATTCGGTAAACCACTAGTCAACGTCACAAATGTATAAAGATAGACATTTGGCCTAATCCCGCTCGGATCAAGGACTTATTTACACCACCCATCCTTTCTACCTAATTTATTGAAATCACCTGGTATTTTACCATAAATTTAACTTTTGTCAATTTCATAGACTGACAAAAAACAACAACTGTTCAACTACACAATCATCCCTGCACCCGCATAACCCCCGAACAAATAAACTAACCAAAATAAAAAACTTTATATACCCCTCCAAAGTTTTCTAAAAAAAAAAATTGATGTTTATTCTGCTTGTGAACATTTGAACCCATATAATATCATTAGGTAGAAATTGCAATTAACACCATTAATAACTGAATTGAACCCATCACTCCGGTTCGATTAACTAGTGAGCTCAATTTATTTCTATGGCCCGCTTTAAATTCGGTAAAAAAAAGAAGGGAGACAAACAAACGGAAGATCATTCCATTACCAGCGATAACACTAGGGAACTGTTAGAAAACATGCCAATAAGAAGAGGCGATTCCGTCAAGGAACAAGCGCCACCCCAATCACCACTTCCTGAGTTTGTTCCTGTTCCAAGTGGAGCTCCAGCTCATGGTGGAAATACCGTTCCTGATAGACCTTACCCCGTCAAAAGTTCGAAAGGTTCGGCAACCACCCCTTGGAAAAAATTCAAATTATTTGATTCCCCCTTTCCTCGTTACAGACATGCTGCTTCTAGTATTAGCAGTGAAAAAAATGAAATTTTCCTTATGGGAGGTTTGAAAGAAGGTTCTGTTTTTGGTGATACCTGGAAAATCTTACCTCAAGAAGATTCTAGAGGTGATATTGTGGGTTATCAGACCAAAAACATTGATATTGCCAACTTGAACAATCCTCCAGCAAGAGTTGGTCATTCAGCAGTATTATGTGGTAATGCATTTATTATCTATGGTGGTGATACTGTTGATACCGACTTCAATGGATTCCCCGATAACAACTTTTACTTGTTCAATATCAATAATTCAAAATATACCATCCCTAGTCATATTTTGAATAAACCGAATGGACGATATGGTCATACTATAGGTGTCATTTCGGTCAATAACAATTCTTCTAGACTTTATTTATTTGGGGGTCAATTGGAAAGTGATGTGTTTAATGACATGTACTATTTCGAATTAAACACTTTCAAATCGCCCAAGGCAAAATGGGAATTGATCGAACCTTTGAACAATTTCAAACCTCCTCCTTTGACCAACCATTCGATGTCCGTTTACAAGACCAAAATTTACATCTTCGGTGGTGTTTACAACAATGAACGGGTTTCCAATGATCTTTGGAGTTATGATGCTCTAATCAATAAATGGGTGCAAATCCCAACTACAGGTACGGTTCCTGCTCCTGTTAACGAACATTCTGCCTGTGTTGTTAACGATAGATTGTACATTTATGGTGGTAATGATTTCAGTGGGATCATTTACAATACCTTGTACGTCTTAGACTTGAATACGCTTGTATGGTCGAAGTTGACTGATGGAGACATCGATGGTCCGGGACCTAGATGTGGTCATTCTATGACATTCTTGCCCAAGTTCAATAAATTGGTGATTATGGGAGGTGACAAAAATGATTATATCGTTGACGATCCAAACAACTTTGACACTTACGAAGAGTACAATGGTGAAGGAATCGGTACCATGATCTACGAATTAGACGTTGATTTACTTGAACATTTCCTCTCCGATTCGGTACCTGAAGTTGCCCTGAAACAAACCACCAAGAAAATGGCTGCCAGTGCTGCTAAAGTCGATGGTCCTTCTTCCGCTCTCAGACAAAGTTATGAACGTCATGCCCGGAGCTTTTCTGCTGGACCTGAGGATTTCAGAACCCCAGAACCTTCTCCTCATAGGGCTCTTTCTACCAGGGGTGAAAGGTTTGTTAATGTTCCTGATACTGACACCGATACTTATCCAGCTACTTTGGAACCTAAATCTGATAGTGGGTATGATGACTACAACAATGGAGATGCCGATAACACATATCCAAACGATGATGAGGATTATGTGGCCCCATTGAGAGCTCCTTCAACCAGAGAAACCGGCGGCTTCTCTAATACCGATGAACCTATCAGCAGAGGAGTGGAGCCATCGGGTATCATTTCCCATGATACTGCCGTCTCCAGAAATACTTCCACCAATGGACAATCTGATGACGTGAAGAAGATCATTGCCGAATTAACCAATGAACTTGACGAATTGAAGGCTTCTACCAAGCACCAGATGCAAAATGCTACCGAAAGGATCAACATTTTGGAACATGAAAACTCAACCTTAAGAGACTCTCATGCCAGTCAAACCAACAACTATGAACAAAGATTACAAGAAAAGGATTTGATGATTGGTGAGTTGAAGGGATCCATTGATCCAAGTGCCTTGGAAATCGATCCTACTAGAGAAGGCCCTACCTCTGGTATTTCCGAATTGTCTAAGTACAAATTGGATAGATTGGAAAATAGCAACAAGTTGCTTTATTTACAACAAGAAAATACTAGACTCAACGAAAAGCTTCAAAGATTTGAACCTTTCATGAATAACCAAATCGGAGGATTGACCAAATTCCAAAAGATCATCAAGGTCCAGGAAGAAAAGATCCATAAATTGTCTCAACAAGTCAAGGACGAAATGGTTTTACACAGAGAAATCAATGAATGGAAATCTAAGTACGAAAACTTGAATTTGGAATTCGAAAACTACAGAACCATCTATTATGATGAGGCCGTATCTGACGAAGAAGAAGAAGCAGTCCCAGTGGAACTCGATGAAGGTGGAACCAGATCCATCATGAGTTCAGCCACCAGAAGATCGAAGAAAGATATTTCCAACCACTTGGAGAATTTGGTCACCATATGGAACACAAAGACTGGCGACAACACCAGAGATATCAATGGTGGTGTCAAGTCTACAAACGATGAGTTTACCTCCAAATTACAAGCTCAAATTGATGACTTATTAAGAGTAGGTAAGCAAAACGAGGAGCAATCCAAGGCAGAAATCAACCAATTGAGAGCTGAATTGAGTGAAAAATTGAATAGTTTAAGGACTTTCGAAGAAAATTACCGTGACGCTATTCAATCGGTCAATAACACCAGTAAGGCATTGAGATTGAACGAAGAAGAAATTAGAAACCAAAAGGTATTGGTTGAAAAATTGACTAAAGAAAATAATGAACTCAATTTGTTCAAGAAAGCTAGTAAGAGGCACAGCTCTAAGCAACCGATCCCTGTTGCTCAAGGACAGCCACTTCATTCGCACTCGATTCCTGAAGAAGAAGACGATGAAGATATTGATGACAACAGTGCCATCAGTAATGCTCACTTCAACATGAAGATTCAAGATTTGGAGGCTGACTTGTACATCTTGAAACAAGAAAGAGACCAATTAAAGGACAATGTGACTTCCTTACAGAAGCAGTTATATTTCCAAGCCGGTAATTGAGTGAATCACTCATTGATTCTGGAATAGTGCTTCTAGTTGTGTTGTGTAATGTTAATCTTATGATGCTCTTGTATATTTAATTGCTATTTTAGTTCTAATAAAATAATTATGGAACCACTTGTAGAGAAGAGGGATGGCTCATCAAGTTTTAATAATTCAATTGGCATCTGAGATTAGATAAATAAAAGATATCTAAGACAATTGCGCTTCAGCCAATAGTGTTCAGCTTTAGAAATTTGATCTACGCACTGACTAGTCTAGGTATCAGGGATAAGAGTGACTTGAAAGTCTATTTTTTCAATTTTGCTACTGTTACGAACAATCATAGTACTCATGTAAAGGTCAATTGCGACCCCTTGGTTTCTCCACAAACATGTGCCAAAATGTTAGCCATAGTTCGGGTGAAGGCTCAAACGCAAATTTTTTAGGGAGCTGACTAGTCACAGCCACTGAAATAATATTGTCTGAAGGTGGCTGTTATTTTAGCTATGAGCTAATATTGATACGCAGGGAAAATCAAGGCAAAGCAGGGCATCGTTCCCTCTGTAACTCAAGCAACTAGCAAGTGTAGCTCGTATACTATTTCCACCGTCAGCTTGATGTGAATTCTCGTCAATTTCGACCGATTGTCCAGTTTCCTAGACGACCATCGGCTATGTGATAATAATAAAGTCTGTAGCTAATCTGAAACGGAACCATTTGGGTATCGTGGATTTTTTGTAGGTGTCCTTTACTATGAATAAGTACAAGGAGAAGATCGATCAATTAAAGTCACTGGTGGATGACAAGCAAACCCAGTACTATGATTTGAAAAAGGTCTTCCTTGATGAGCAACACCAGTTGACCCAAAAGGAGTACCAGTTAACCTCCCTTACCAATCAAAATGCATTTTTGACCCAACGGTTGGAGTATCATACGGCCCGGTTCAACCAGTCCACTGAGCAAGTTACAAAGAACCAAACATTGATCTCCACTCATGAGGACCGTATTCAACAGCTCACTAAGGAGATTGAATCATTGGAAGAGAAATACGACCTGTTGTTGGCGGAATATAACCAGATTAATCTGGAACTCGCGGAAATCCACCAGGCCCTATTATAACACTATGTTATAATCATACATCAGAAGTGAGTCTATAAATACATGTTCAAAGTAACTACCGGAAATCCTAAATAATTATTATAATACATAGTTTGTGTAGATTGTAGCCACGCTTGCATTTTCCACTGAAGCAACTGCGGCATATAATACCTACTAAATTGTTGATTTTGCACCCATTTAATCATTCGGTTGATCAACGCTAGTAGTACTGTTTCCCACAACAAGAAGCTTGTCGTTGTTTGCAGTTTCGTATTTAGGAACAAAGTCGACCACGCTATACTGATCATCGACCCCAGAGCCGGGATTATGATAGAGATCATCATCACTTGCATCCTGGTCTGATTGGTTTTCTGTTTCAGATATGGTGTTTAACGGGCTTTGGAACGTGAAGAACTGAAACTGGTGGCCCGAATCTGGCGCTGGAGTTGACTCCTGGGCACCGGTTGAGTTTGTCTCGTTTTTAGTAGGCTCATTTTCTGCTGGGATATTCTGTGTCTGGAAAATCGATTCGTTGGTTTCTGGTGGACTGTCTCCAGAAAGTTGCAAAAAGTTGCCATTTTCATCTTCATCTTCGTCTGGAGGCGCTGAAGGTAATAAGCTAGCTTCATGAAGTCTCATTCGCTCCTTTTCTGATAGTTGTACATCCGGAGACACCGCAAGCTCTTCATAATTAGGTACAACATTGAAATTGGTTGGTGCTGGACCCAGCTCATTTAGTTCAACGTATGGTGGAATATGGAAGTTGTTCATTTCTAACGATTCGGGAATGGCTCCAATATAATTCCCAGTGTTTCTGATTGTACTACTACTACCTCTTCTAGGCTCAGTACTTCCCACAAATTCTGGTGACTGTATTGAGTTTTGCTGTCCCGTATTAGGTGAACTGCTTGATTGACTCATATTGGCTGGTGATCCAATCAGTGCAGGTGATCTTCCATTCGAGGTATCTGCAGTTAGCTCACGACCAGCAGTCGATGAATCTCGAATTAATGACGACTGCGCACCTTGTGAAGAGGCAGGAGAACTGGCTTGCTCTACTTCTGAGTCACCTCTATGGGTACCAATGATTATTTCGGTAGTCAATTGTAGAAACTTCTTCAGTCGTTTATATTTGTCAGTATTGACAAATCCTGATCGTTCTTTTTGATGCTGGAGACTAGACAAATTGGGGTTAAAATTGAAGTTGAATTTGAAAGATTCTCCCCCATTGGTTATAGTGTCTGTTTGTGCGCCTATGTGGTTATCCACGTCATCAAAAGACGACCGGTGATGATGCAATTGTTCCTCATTTTCAAAGGTTAATGGTTTGCCCGATAAATTTATCAACACTTCTATGAAATATTGAAAGGAGACCAATGGACATCCTACTATCGTAGGGAATGAATCTGCAGGTACTCGTACACTGCTATTGATTTCTGATTTGAATGTAACAGGATCAACGTACAAGGGTATAATCAGTTGTTGTAAGTCCTTTCTGAATGATTCGAAAACTCCATCGGCACCGTTATCAAGCCTACAAACCCTTACGAACGTGACAATTATCCCGTTTAAGTCTTGGACCTTCTTTAGATGGTTAATGGATATTTTGATGGGGATTAATTCTCCTCGGAGATAGCCTCGTTGTGGGATCCCCAAAGAAACCTTGATATTTTCCATTCTCTGAGGCTCAGGTTGCTGTGGCATTTGTAAAGTCGTCCCGCTGGAATTATTTGAGGGATTTGGATTATGATTTCGTACTATGCCATTGGAATTCGTGTTCAAATCTTCGCTATTGTACGAAGAAGTTGTGCTGTAACTATTGATTGTATTGAGAGTATTGATGGTGGATGTGGAAGACTGTGTCTTGGATAATCGCTTACTGGTTCTAGGATCTCTGATGATCAATCTTTTTGGTTTAGGAGGGGGTAAAGTACTGACGTTGATGGGATTGATCAAATTGATGATTTTTTCTGCTGTATACGTTGGATTGTGAATTACTTTAAGGCTTCTGTTCTTTAAAAATACGTGGTTTGCTGACGGAGTATCACTAGAGGGCGAATTCGCTGAAGATGTGGAGTTTTGGCCCGTACTTTGATTGGGAGATTGTGACGGCGACGGGGCACTATAGGAACTTGCATTTCCAATTGATGCTTTCAATAAATATGAGATGGAACCCTTGCCGAAGTCGATGGAAGTAAATACTCTTTTATTGGGTAATTTCACGATGAAAGGAAACCGATGCTCTCCCTTGTATAGGCCATTGGTGAATTCCGAATCGGAGTTTGACAGTGGCGAGGACCCAGAATCACCATAGATCTTGATGGTATGATTGAACAAAGTATGCTTGACGGGTCGTAACTTTGAATGAGATGAAGCGTTGATTTTTACAAAACCCACTAAAGATAAGGTGACAACGATATTGGCGAGATTTTTCTTGGAGATAAGGATAATTTGACCACTGACTTCATCGCCCGGTAAGAACGGTTTATGGGGATTATCCAACAGGATATAGAACTCGCCCACCGAATGGAAATCTACCCTGAAACTACTAGATATCGAGTTTGTTCCATCGGTGTTGTTCGATAGGAACTTGGAGGAGGGTATGATTTTCGATACAGCACGCCTCATGATTATGGAAAGTATGGTAACATTAAATACTGATCAAGAAAAGTTGGGGATTCCCTGTAATAGTTGAGTGGAAACGAGGGATTGCTCGTTAATGGAGATTGCGATGGAAAGTGACAGAATGGGTAGAATGAACAGAACAACAAAATAGATAAAATATGGGCAATATGGTCCCAAAATCCCCGAGACTAAAAATCAACTGTTGAACTAGGCACTATGGGGACAATAGACGTGATGAAGATGGGGAAACTATCGTTGAAGAACTTTGTAGTATGGGACTTGGGTGTATCTATAAATAGCAGGGATCGAGGTGCAAAGTTAAGGACAGCCACCTAAGAAAAGGAAAGGGTGTTTTTAAGAACGTCAGTAGGTACACCCTGTGAAAGAAAACAGTCTCCAGTGGGTGAGGACCAAATCTTAGGCTATGTGTGGGTATAGGAGTGATAATCAGATTTCGAGGTCAACGAGGTTATGTACAGGCTACAAAATTGGAGAATAAGGAAAATAAGGAGAAGGTGGCGGAAAACACCACCATTTCACCACTACCAAAGCAGGGCCAAAGCGGGCCCCTTTTCGCTTGCCACCACCGCTGGAGTCTACGTTGTAGTGCTGAGGTACCAGAGTTGCTGGTGGGGGTGTTTTTGCCGTTTTCGCTGGCCCATAGTTGGTGAAGTTGGTGGTAGTTTTGGCGGAGGATGTCTGTTAGTGAGGGAGGGGGCGG